>RDPX01000090.1:147037-194175 GCA_003991215.1 Morbakka virulenta | reverse complement strand
AGATCTCATTATTCAATCATGAATCATTCATTGTTCAAGTGCTGACCATATTTTCAATTCCCTATTAGGAGAAAACAGGTAAAAAGTGAAAAAATACATGAATTTAACAAAGGTAGCAAAAATTATAAATGCAACCAAAAATACCAAAAGTTGCGCTAACCTGCAAAAGTTGCAAAAAGTTGCATTTATAACTTTTTTATTAGGTACCCCAGGGTGTTCAAACTTCGTATTTAGACGTTTCTCGGTATGCGTATTTTATATACTTAAAGTTGCAAAGTTACAAAAAATCGTCCTACTCATTACACACATGTGATAAGCTTTACAACAGCTGTGTGCGGAGCGCCATGGTATATGGTTCAGAATGCTGGGTGCTCTGCCTTGAAGATCTTACGGCACTGGTGCTTAATGACAGGGCCAAGCTTTTGTGGATGTCTTGTCAAGAAAGGACCCAGAGTCACCACCACTGAACTTCTAAGATTGCTGAATCTGCAGCCCCTGGAAAACTTTCTTAGAAGCAACAGACTGCAGTGGTTTTGTGAAACAATTTTACTTCTGGAAGTTACATTATTGACCTTGTTGAGAACATTTTGAAATACGTTGCTTAAAATAGAAACTTTAAAAGTTAACATTGCCATCTTATGGCCAGAACCATTGTATAAGTAGCAAAAAAGTATCCCAGCAGCCAAAGGTCCACCAAAGGTTCATTAAAGGTTTGTCTGGCTAGTTTAGTGGAGGGAAAGAGTAGGCAAAGGCTTCCCAGATGCAGATGACAAAGCGTCATTAAACCTTAAACTAACCTTGTGAAGTGGATTACAATAACCTCAGTTTTTACTGACATGGCAAAAGAGAGGCCAATATTAGTTAGAAGAAAGGAAAAGGATAAAATATCAATATTTAAACTTGTGTATTTACTTTCATGCAGAGAACAACCACAGTTTGCACAGTTCTGTTTTCAAACAGTTCGTTGATATTGTTGTTGATATGTTCGCTGGAGTTTTTCACTTAGTGGTCTTGACTCTGTTCTCTGAACAGTTTTATTCTCCTTTTTTACCAGCAGGTTGATAAAAATTCTCTTTTAAAATGAATTAAATGTCACCGCTTCACATGTAAACAGTTAAGGGTTTTTTTCCATTCATTATTGACCTTGTTGAGAACATTTTGAAATACGTTGCTTTATATAGAAACTTTAAAAGTTAACATTGCCAGCTTATAGCCAGAACCATTCGTTCATTGCTTTTTTCCCTGCATTGTTTAATTATCCTATTTATCGTTATTGACGTAATTTGATCCTACAGTGGGATAGCTTAACTACACGTGGAAAATGTATTCTTTTCTTCGTCTTCTTTCCTTTTTTTATTTGATCCTTTCAGCAATTAAATCCTTTATCAGTTCACTTATTGCTTTTTGTATTGCAATTATTTTGACACGAGTGAAAAGCAGATAAGAATTTTACGGACTTACATCAGATTTATTCAAAATAAGAAATTTCAAAGGACTTCCTTTTCAAAAATAAGAGTACCCATTTTTAAGTTCTCAAAGTCAAAAGAAAATAAATTTACAAGTTTTTAATTTTTCTTCGTTTTGGAGCTCTATTTTTGTCTTGAAAAATCTCAGATAAAGAAAAGAATGTAACAGCACCAAAATATATTTAAAATATTAAGGTTTAGATATGAAAAGAATTGATTAATATAGAATAGAACGAATTGGTTAATATAGAATAAAAAGAATTGGTTAATATAGAATGGAACGAATTGGTTAATATAGAATGGAAAGAATTGGTTAATATAGAATGGAAAGAATTGGTTAATATAGAATAGAACGAATTGGTTAATATAAAATGGAAAGAATTGGTTAATTTTGAATAGAAAAAATTGATTAATATAGAATTGAAAGAATTGATTAATTAAGAATAGAAAGAATTGATTAATATAGAATGGAAAGAATTGGTTAATATAGAATGGAAAGAATTGGTTAATATAGAATGGAAAGAATTGGTTAATATAGAATGGAAAGAATTGGTTAATATAGAATGGAAAGAATTGGTTAATATAGAATGGAAAGAATTGGTTAATATAGAATGGAAAGAATTGGTTAATATAGAATGGAAAGAATTGGTTAATATAGAATGGAAAGAATTGGTTAATATAGAATGGAAAGAATTGGTTAATATAGAATGGAAAGAATTGGTTAATATAGAATGGAAAGAATTGGTTAATATAGAATGGAAAGAATTGGTTAATATAGAATGGAAAGAATTGGTTAATATAGAATGGAAAGAATTGGTTAATATAGAATGGAAAGAATTGGTTAATATAGAATGGAAAGAATTGGTTAATATAGAATGGAAAGAATTGGTTAATATAGAATGGAAAGAATTGGTTAATATAGAATGGAAAGAATTGGTTAATATAGAATGGAAAGAATTGGTTAATATAGAATGGAAAGAATTGGTTAATATAGAATGGAAAGAATTGGTTAATATAGAATGGAAAGAATTGGTTAATATAGAATGGAAAGAATTGGTTAATATAGAATGGAAAGAATTGGTTAATATAGAATGGAAAGAATTGGTTAATATAGAATGGAAAGAATTGGTTAATATAGAATGGAAAGAATTGGTTAATATAGAATGGAAAGAATTGGTTAATATAGAATGGAAAGAATTGGTTAATATAGAATGGAAAGAATTGGTTAATATAGAATAGAAAGAATTGGTTAATATAGAATGGAAAGAATTGGTTAATATAGAATAGAAAGAATTGGTTAATATAGAATGGAAAGAAGTGGTTAATATAGAATGTAACGAATTGATTAATATTTAAAGGAGAAAATTTGTTAGTTTAAAATTGCAAGACATTGGTTAATATAGAATAGAAAGAATTGGTTGATATGGAATGGAAAGAATTGGTTAATATAGAATAGAAAGAATTGGTTAATATAGAATGGAAAGAAGTGGTTAATATAGAATGGAACGAATTGATTAATATTTAAAGGAGAAAATTTGTTAGTTTAAAATTGCAAGACATTGGTTAATATAGAATAGAAAGAATTGGTTGATATGGAATGGAAAGAATTGGTTAATATAGAATAGAAAGAATTGGTTAATATAGAATGGAAAGAAGTGGTTAATATAGAATGTAACGAATTGATTAATATTTAAAGGAGAAAATTTGTTAGTTTAAAATGGCAAGAAATTGGTGAACATCGAGAGAGAGAAATTTGTTAATGTAGAAAGCCAATTCCTAACAGAAGCGTTTAAATCAACAAGAATATTAGTAGTACCTCCGCTTTCTTCAACAATCATTCATCCAGCTTCTCGACCAATCTTTCGTTTGACGCTGCTTGTTTTGAAGTTTGACACTAATTAAGGCAAGATGAGTATTATTTTTAAGTGGAATCTGAATCCTCATCAATATGGCATTTACAGGAGCTCGATGAATGTTTGTTGACAGCTTACTTTGGCAAACCTAAAGCCAGCTGTCCTGTCTTCATCACCTTTCTAGAAGATGATATGGCTTCTCTCCTTGATCTTCCGTACCATGGCGTCTATCTTCGTTCAACGACTCTTCGTCTGCATTTCCAACTTCTCTGTAGATAATTGCTGTGGAACGTTTTGGTCAGATCTGTATTTTTCTTATATTATGACGGAACAGCGGGGATGACCCAGGCGCAGGATATACACGTTGCTTTTTTGCAGGAGTTGCTCTTGGATTGACAAACAGCACGCCTGGTGCCAGATCCGCACCCGAATTGAGTTGTGGGACTTCCAGTTACCGGTAAAAGGCCAAGGTGATAAGTTAAATGCTAACTCTAGTAAATTTTTACCCTATTATTAATATTTTCTAAGATCATGGAAACTGCATATTTTCACTTTTCAGTTATTTGGTTGAGGGTTATGGCGAGAACCATTTGTATGCGGGAGAATTACAGATCTCACATGTACTTAGCTTGGACCCCCTAACAGATCTTCTCGCCATACTGACTGAACGAAAAGACCCTAAGGTAACCGTAATACAGATTTACTTGCCAACAATCAGACATGATGATGAAGGTGATAATTTATGCCTTCAGATTTACAGCATGTTAAATTCGATCCTGCAACGCGATTACATCTTCATCACTGGTGACTTAAACGGCAAACTTGTAGGTCTTCATGTTATCTTTCCACATGTAATAGGGAAACTTACATTTGATGGTTGTGATAAAAGAGGCTGCAGGCTCACAAAATTCTTTTCACAAAACAACTTATTTGCATATGAGACTACTTTCTGAAAGTGCAAGCTACACACTTGTCGACATCCACACAACTGGGACTTCAAAACAAAAAGATTTTGTTCGAAATATACAACTTCGCCGAAAAAGCATAACTGACTCCTCAGTCCTAAATATACCAAGCACCTCCGACCATCGACTTTTAAGAACCACGCTAAATGTCAACTTGAGGTAGTAGAGATTTCACAAATCTGACAAAAGCTCTTACCTTGTCTCTTTAAACAAGCTGAAGTAAAAGGGAAATTTGAACTTGAACCAAGCTACCGTTTTGCAATACTCTCAAGAAACAAAGATGTTGAAACCATTCTATATCATCTGCGACACATAAAGCCTCCAATGCTGGAGTTCAAAAAATTGCCGAAAGGAAACCTGCTTGGATGACGGAAGCCTGAAAAAAAACCTAATAAATGAGTGACACGAAGAAATAGGGAGATCATTGAAAGTATGAATTTATTAAAGGGAAATGCAATAAATTAGTCAAAAGAGATACGCTTACTAAGATTGAAAGGAATTGCGACAAATTGAATAATCTTTTACAGAAATAATTCTAAGCTGCTATAAAGGAACTGAAAACTAATAAAAGATGCATTCTTGTGGGAATAAATTATCGACTGTAGCGAAATTCTAACAAATTGGAATGATATTCTTAAACAGTGGGCTAAATACTACAAAAATCCTTGTAATAATAAAGAAGAAACATTTCCCAACACATGTCTCAAGATATTGTACTATTAACCAATGGCAAAGTGGTAGATGAAATTGACCGCTTTAAAAAAACAAAAGCCCTGGATCTTATATGCCCTGAGCACCTTTAAGCTGGGGATGAGGTTGCCAGTAAAATGTTAACCAAACTCTTCAATATGATACTTAAAAAGATCAAATACCTCAATCTTTTAAAGAAGTTCTAATAGTAGTAATCTATGAAAGGAAGTGGCATAAATGAGACAACTGCAGACCAATAAACTTATAATGTTTTATTGTGCTTTTTCATCAATCATCAAAATATCATCAAAAAGTACAATAACAACATCATCAGCCCCAAAACAATAACAACAAACCAATCCTGTAACTGCAGAACAAAAAGTCAATGCACTCTTCCAGGAAAATGCACTACACCAAACGTCATCTACAAGGCCACAGTATCATTGGCACCACCCACAGGAACACCAACAACACCTAACATCGAAAAGGCATACATAGGATTAACCGAATGGCCATGGATACACAGATATTCTCAACATAAATTATCATTCAACCACAGTAAATACAAGCACAGTACAACACTATCCAGTTTCGTATGGGATACAAAGGAAATAATTGGAAAAGCACCCGAAATATCTTGGTCCATGCTAAAATCAGCCCCCCGTTACAACAACAGCACAAAAAGATGCCTCCTTTGTCTCACTGAAAAAATGTCCATCATAACATACACCATCAAAAAACAACTTCTCAACAAAAGATCAGAACTTATTTCAAAATGCCGACACGAAAACAAATTCCTCCTCCGCAACTTCATAGCTAATGACTAACCACATGGGACTTCCTTTCCTGATCAAATAGCCAAACACCTATTTACCCAATTTGAAAGTAAATCATTCTTTAGTAATTTTAAACCATATCCACATGGGACTTCCTTTCTTTCTTCCTTTCTCAGAATATTAATGCATTAATACATTACCACTTGTAATTTCTATTTTTGATGAGCCGGCTACTTTATTTGTTTATAAAAGCTTTACAGTATTTGTGCATTATTACCTGATGATTGAAATATTGTGAAACAATTAGTTGCAATTAGTTGCACAGTTCTTATTTTTTGTGTTTTACCTTATGTATATATATATATATATATATATATATATAATAATGTGTAATGGAATGCTCACTGTGCACATGCGTGGTTTGAGCACTCTGGCAGGATCCCACAATAACTCTTTAACCTGTGTTTGCTCTGGCAACATAGCCAGGGAGTTATGTCTCAGAAGCTCTGTGCTNTTATTTCAAAATGCCGACACGAAAACAAATTCCTCCTCCGCAACTTCATAGCTAATGACTAACCACATGGGACTTCCTTTCCTGATCAAATAGCCAAACACCTATTTACCCAATTTGAAAGTAAATCATTCTTTAGTAATTTTAAACCATATCCACATGGGACTTCCTTTCTTTCTTCCTTTCTCAGAATATTAATGCATTAATACATTACCACTTGTAATTTCTATTTTTGATGAGCCGGCTACTTTATTTGTTTATAAAAGCTTGTACAGTATTTGTGCATTATTACCTGATGATTGAAATATTGTGAAACAATTAGTTGCAATCATAGTTCTTATTTTTTCGTGTTTTACCTTATGTGTATATATATGCATTATTTTCGAATGGTTAACAAATACACAAAGTCAAAGAAATTTGACTGGACGTCATAGACAAGTGTTATGTTGACCAGGCCTTTGCAGTCTATAGTATATAGATATATATAGTCATTGCAATTTTCTTTTGAAATAGGACAGTGCTGCGACAGTGGCAAATCTTTTCTGCTTGAAGTACCAGATTCACCGGCCACGCTTGCATATAAAAATATTATCAAAGGTAAGTGAGTTAATAAATCGTATAGTTTCGATTGACTACTCAATATTGAAATAGTCATTTGCTTTTTGCAGTATATTTTTCTGTTTGTTTATTTGACTTATGTAAACAAATGTTTTCTTGTATTCTTGGAATGATTCTTTATCTTCTTCATGCTTAACAACAAGGTACTTGTGGTAAACGATAACAGAAACAAAATTGATTTCATACTTTGCGAACAATTAGCAGAAGACCAATAGACAAAAAGGAACACTATTATTATTTATTATACCTTACTACACTGGTCATTACCATTCAGCGAAAAGCTTTTTGTTATCTTTTTGTACTATATTATGTAGTTTATTTTGCTATTCTGCGGATTGTTATACTGTATTATTCGCATTATTCTATCTTAGGAATAAAGCAAATCCCAAAAAGAATCCAAGACTTACAATCCAACCTAAAAATCTCAACTAGCTTTCTATTTTCGGCAACAAGCCTATAGCTTTGATAACCAAGACCTCGAGTATAACTAATTTCGTTTTTCTTCCTTTTCTTCGGTCAATCATATTTTGTGCAGCATTAGCTTCGAACATAACTTGATCCATAGTGACACTGAAAGGAGCTGCATTGTTGACTCTGGGGTTTTTTTGCTTTGGATTTGTGCTCTTCGTTCACTTCGTTCTTTTTTCAAGGAGTGTAATTGGTTAGTGACAATCTCAACAGGCAATTGATCGCAGAAAGTAGAATGAGATCCTACTTTTTGAAATGGCGCTTTTTGAGAGATTTGTCTAAAATACCATCACGTACTCCCAGTCAAAAAATCGATCGCGAAAAGTCGCGCGCAACAAAGAACATTGAATGGGAAAAAGCCTTAATGTGCCTCTTTACTGATCTTCGCTTTCATTCTAGCATGATTAATGCGGTCACCTTCATTCACCCCTTCAGGTTTATAATTCTTTTTTTTTAACCGTTGTTACGCTGCGTTACAAAGAACGTTTTTTTGAAAGTTGCCTGGGATTTTAGAGCTGTTTCGAAATATTTCCTTATCGCTGAATTCGAAAATGGAATCCTTTTTTCTTGATCAGGTCAGGGTTTTTTGCTAAATCGATTTTTTTGTAATTTTTTTTAAGTTAATGGCACTCGAGAGACATTGTTTCTTAGTAAGTACCACAATACCTTTGGTGCTTTTCGCTACTTTTTCCATTGTAAAGCAAAAGTTATAGTTCATTTTTTCACAAACCAAATTTAACAAGATATGTTTTCTTTACTTGGCTAGTAAGTAATGCTGAAGAAGCTAAAAAAGGTAATTCATTAGTAAGAAATACTAAAAAAGATAAACATAGATGTAGTTTGAAGTTTACTTTATTGTTCGACGTTTATGGACCGAACTTCCGTTTCCGTAAGACTCTGGAATGCTTCGTATCACGGTTATCCCTCTTCAGCGACTAACAGTAGACATCCTTCATGGCTGCATCCCAACGTCCCTGGTATCTGTTTTCCATCTCCTTCATGTCTTGATGAAACCACTCACCTTGTTCATCGCTCATGGATCCAAGATCCTCCGGAAACCGACCATGTGGGAGAACAAGCAGTGCATTTTGATGCTCATGTTGCAGCCAATGTTCCTAAAGGCAATAATAATATTCGTGATAGGTGTTGGATGATCGCTGGCCTTGTTATTTCTGAGAAACTTTCTCGCCACTAGAGCTTTGGTGCATTGCTTCATCAAGCAAAGCTTGAAGTGCAGCGGTGGGAATAATATCCGGTCTCTAGCTACAAGAGGGTTGTTGATGATGTTTTGTGCTCTGCAAGGAAGGGGGTCCTCTCCCAAAGGGCAGGCCTTTTGTGTGTAGTGACAGGATCTGCCCTAACTACCCCACATGCAAAGAATACACGAGTATTTAGTGAATCTAGACAGAGGTCCAAACAAAAAATTCCTCATTTTCATGTCAACACAAATAAACCACTTTTGCCGATTATAGCGAATTTTTTTCCAGCACGTACTTCACTGTTTCATACTTCTCCGTAAGTGTAGTTGAGTGCGCGAAGGTTACAGAGGCATACTGGCTGTAGTTATCCAGTAAACCACAATTCAGCGATCGCATGTTGCTGTCAGTAAACATCCTCTAATCTTGAGATTTATACTCTGGCACCCCACATTTGTACCGAACATTTGCAACATCTGACTGGTAGACAAAGACTTCTTCATCAGAGAAAAAACAAAAGTACTCTTGATACTCGTGGCAGTAGAAGGTGATGCGAGCACTGCCAATGACGAGGTTTTCTTTGCCTTAGTCTGGAAGCCAGAAGCTCGGCAGAAGACTTTGACAAGATGAGATCTCGAGTTTGATTATTAAGCTCCGTCTGCAGAAAGGGACGACCTGCTGATCACGGATCAGGATACTTGAGACTTTTCCGTTCCTTTATTTTTTTCCTACTTACATGGATAGCCCAGAAATAGCTATCGGTGTGATGATTTGCGGGTTTCCACCAATGCATGGGACGTCCAAATTTCAGGCAAGTCTTTTTGCCTTTCGTCCACTTACCTCGGTACAAGACTTGCAGGCCATGTGTGGTGCCCAAAGTTTGTCTTGATCACCACGTTTAAGCCCAAAGTAAACATGGTATGCACGCTTTACGAAACACACACACTCTTTTTCTCTGTCTCTCTGTGCTTGCTGTCGTTTAAATTCACTTTTTCTAAGAGTACTTTCTATCTCAATTGTCCCTGAGGAAAGAATCGCCTGAATTAGTTTTTCCGCAGAATTGATTACTTACAAGTTCAAGCTATTTTCCTCTCCTCCGATGCAGTGTTCTATGTTTGTCAAACCTCTGCCTCCTTAATTCCTGTTCAAGTATAGTCTATCCACATCACTCTTGATATAAAAGGCACCATACATTGCCATTTCCTTACTTGCTGTTCTGTCTAAACTTCAGTTCAGGTCACGTCCTTTCCATTCCGGGATTCCTGCTCCATATCTAAAAATAGCTGCTACTCATATGTTCGTCGCTGTAATTTTGTTTGTACAATTCTACTTTGATTTAAGAATCAACCTTAGCCTTTTCTTGTATTCCCTTGTAATTTTCTCTTTTATCTCATTTTCTCGACTACCCAGATAAGTGTTACCTTCCTGTTCAACTTCTTTCATGACTTCGCCATCTGGGAGTTTTATCCTCACACATCTAGCTATTTCCCCTCTCTTCAGGGTGAGAACACCACACTTTCAAATACCAAACTCCACCCCAATGTTTCTACTTAAGATGAGTACCATGTTCACCAGTGAATCTATCCATTCTTAATCCTAACCAAATAACTTTAGAGCATACATGAACAGTAGATGATTTAATTTGTACTCTTCCTTTCCCCATTCATAACCTGTATTGACCTTCCTCAAAACTAAGAAAAATGGAATTATACTCAACACAGACGTTAAAGGTGATAAACTCTCACTTTGAATATCCCTCTNTATCCTCACACATCTAGCTATTTCCCCTCTCTTCAGGGTGAGAACACCACACTTTCAAATACCAAACTCCACCCCAATGTTTCTACTTAAGATGAGTACCATGTTCACCAGTGAATCTATCCATTCTTAATCCTAACCAAATAACTTTAGAGCATACATGAACAGTAGATGATTTAATTTGTACTCTTCCTTTCCCCATTCATAACCTGTATTGACCTTCCTCAAAACTAAGAAAAATGGAATTATACTCAACACAGACGTTAAAGGTGATAAACTCTCACTTTGAATATCCCTCTCGTCCGTCACGTCATCATCAAGATCTTTCCAATAAGTTGTTAATGTAAGCTTCCACTGACGCATACTTCTTTGCAGGTAGTTTCTCTAAAACCGCAAACATTTCCATTCACTCACAACTCCAGCTATGGAGGACAAAGTCATAAGCTTTTTTTTAATCTATCCATGTCAGATTATTATGAATTTACCTACAGTCTCTAAATACAGTCTTGTCAATTACCACTTGATCTTTTGTCCCACAACTCCCCCACTTACACCATTTCTGTTCTTGTGATAGAAGATTCTCTATGTTTAAATAGATGTACATCTCTTCTGCTATCATTCCTGTCAAGACCTTCCACACTAATGCGACGCACGTAATAGGGTGATACTTTTCCACTGCACTGCCTTTACCAAGGTCCTTTTAGCACAGTACTGTACGACAATGTATCATCCATGTAGTTAAATTATCTTCACCCTCCAATATCTTATTCAGTTGGCCGGAAATTCTCATATAAAGACTATTTAAGTTTTTCATTCAATAACCTTGAACGCCATCTTTCCCTGGTGCTTTCCAATTCGGGACCTTTAGACAGTGTTACTTTACATTTCCAATACTTACACTCACCATTTCCTGAATGTGTTGGTCATTTTTCTCCTTCTTCAGCTCCTTTAACTATGCAGTCTTTCTATTATGTTCCTTTTCGTTGTTTCAAATGTAACCCCAAAATCATCCATACCCTTGAGCATCAGGCACATCATTTGAACTATTTCCACCTTAATTCAGTTCTCTGTATATCTTCTTCTGATGAACATTTAACACCCTCTTATGTTTGAATTGAGTGATTTTCTGTCCAAATCTTTTAACCTTTGCGCACGTTGCAATCATCCACTACAATCATCATTAGTGCTTCAATTACTGTTTAAACTCTTTTTCCTCAACTCTATATCATGCTTCTAGATCTTTCAGTTTACTTTTCTTCTTTGTTCCAAGTTCACCTTTCTTTTCTCTCTCCAGCACGTTTACCTCCTGTTTCATTTTTTACTATCCTCCTCAATCCTACCTTGCCATCTACGTTCATCTTTCTTCCTATATGTGATTTTCTTCAAGTTTAACAGTTCTGGAACTCACAAACCTCCGGCCATGGTTAGGTCATTCGTTTGCGTCATGTTACTAGTTTTCATACAACTTGATTGCTCAATTACCTTTCTACGTTTTTTTGTAAACTTTTTTAAACATTATTCCTGTAGTTTTTCTTCCTGCTGCTGTTATGTCTTTCAGTTACTCAATAATCAATTTCTGTTCTTAAACAAACTCAAAATCACTGGTTTCATCATCATTTATATCAAGTCTTATTACATCACATCAACTACCTGATTCCACTGGCCTGAAAAGTTTTAAAGATCAAGCATGTGATAGCTGATTCTAGGTTAGTTTGCTATGCAAAATCAAAAGCCATACTCATTTTATCGAATCAGATTACGTTTTTAAGATACCAGGCTGTAAAAGAATTAATTTTAACGCCCTTGAGTGCTATTTATTAGCTTTAAATTTGGATTTAGTGCTTCACAAAAATCATGCATTTTTTTAAACAAATTTCACAAAATTAAGATTATACATCAGACTAAAGATAATCATGGATTAAGGGCTTTTTTAATGACTTTTCCTGTGCTGAGTAGCCACCACGTCTTGTCTCGAACAGTCTGCAAGAAAGTACACATCCCACTGTCCTTGAAAGCGTTCTCCTATGTCACCTATGCCCTGATGGCAAAGCTCTACCTGGTCCTTACGTAAGTCTCCACAGTTCTGAGGGAGATAGTCTAAGTGGGACTGTAGAAAGTGCATTTTGACTGACACGCTAGCTCCTAATTTTTGAAAATTCTTCAGGAGTTTCGTCAGTTACCTTCTCGTATTCTGTGTTCCGGGTTTATCCAGGAAAGGTTGCAATTATTGGCAACACCCATGCAAACAGCTCAACTGCAAGCACCACATCTTCAAACATTGAGTCCTTCATGAGTTTCAGTATCTGAGACCCTTCCTAGAGACACGACTTCCGTTTTCTTGGTGTTTAATCGCAGGCCACGATCCGCAGAGTCTGAGCCTACCCTGTTACCCAATTCTTGCAATTTATCGTCTGAGCTAGCAATTAGAACCACATCATCTGCTTATCGTGCATTGTTAAGGTGTTTTCCATTGCAGGGGAGTCCGTCATCCCACCCTTCTGGTGCTTCTGGCATTTTCACTTCATTGTAGATGTTAAACAGGATGGGAGATAACGGACACCCCTGCCTTACTCAGTGTGCAATGCTTAAGAAGTACGAACATTCAACGTGTGTTTCAACCCTAGCCTTTTCCCCTTCGTACAGTGAAACTAAGCAATCGACAAGGTAGTTTGGTATTCCGAGACTTCGCATTCCAGTGTTTGTCAAAGTTGACGCCGTCGAATGCTTTTGAGTAATCGATGAAACAGCAGAAAAGTGAAGTGTTATATTCATAGGCATTCTCGCTGTTTCTCAAGTTCAGGATTTGGTCTCTAGTCTCTCTATCTCACATGAAGCCTGCCCTTATAGTATCGTTGGATTCACTTATGCAAGGTGGATAAAGCAATTTTGCTGGTATGAGCTATCAGTGCTATGGTTCTGTAATTCACACAGTCCCTGTTGTCTCCCTTTTTAAATATAGGGAG
Organism: Morbakka virulenta; assembly: GCA_003991215.1. NCBI lineage: Eukaryota > Metazoa > Cnidaria > Cubozoa > Carybdeida > Carukiidae > Morbakka > Morbakka virulenta. The sequence goes on along the minus strand of RDPX01000090.1, from coordinate 180,911 downwards.
ATAGAGTGATGTTGTGAACCCATCAGACCAGGTGACTTCTGTAATAATCTTATCGCACAATTGTTGAAGCAGCGCCAATGCGTGATCATTTTCGCTGAGATGTTTGATTTGTCCTTTTGCTCCGGAGTCGACGAAAAATAGGCATTTCTGACCTTTACCTTTTCAAAACCGCTGCACATGATGCATGTCCATAGCGGCCTTATCATTTGTGCCGCGTTTGGTTGAAACCGACCCAGTAGTTTTTGCGCTGCAGCTTGCAACAGAGAGACAGATGGACAGACAACGTGACAGGCCTCCCCTATCTCCCTGTCCTAAAGTAGCTTCCAGATTTACTGGGAAATACAAAAACAACATAAACATGTAATCACTTCAAAATTAAACATGGGCAGATTGATTAATTACGAGGATGACTAATAAATTTTGCATGATTGACCAATTAATGCTAAAACGAGGGAGGATCAAAAGCACCAGGTTTCAGTGGCATTTGGGCTGTCAGTCACGTGGAATATGGTAGTCCAATTTTTCTGCTCGCACGAAAGTTTTGACTTTCTTCTTGAAAGCTATCACCATACTTGGCTGAGTAAATATGAAATTTGTGCTCGCCCAGCAGCCAGTTTTAGCTGCATCGGGTGAATGGCGAGGGCTTTTGATCCTCCCTGGAAAAAAAATGCAATCTGATACACGGACCTAATGTTAAGTTTACCTCACTGACTGCATGATTATGCTCAGTGTCCACATGTGTCACCACCAGCTTGCCATCCTTAAACCGGGCCTTCACAGACGAGCTGCAGTCATCACAAAATGTTCTGGGAAAAAAATGCAGAGCTTTAAAAAATAACACTTTCAAAAGCAACACAACAAAAGGCCACTAAATAACTCCGGAAATTGGAAAGGAAAGTTCAGGAAATTGACAAGTGATGTGACAAATTCACAAAACAGTAAATCGCTACTTACTTCTGGTTGGTACGTGCACCTTTGGGGGTGCTCTTGTGTTTTCTACCGCCTTTTACGCAGCTGTACTTTAGTTAATGATACAGAAATTTTCCCGTTGGACCAGCACTTTCGGGAACCTTTCTTCCCTTTTTCCTGGCAGTCTGGAAGGTCCTGCTGTCCTTCTTACAGTAACTAACTTTCTGTGCCTCCTCAAATTTTTTATGGCCTCTTCAAGATGTAAAAACGAGGAGAAGGAGTCGCCCTTACTCAGGCTAGCCATGTTTCACCGTGGTTGGTTTGAATAGAACCAGAAATCGGGCGTTAGTTTGAAGAGACCAGAAATTGGCGCTGAGAACAGAAATGTGGTACTTCAGGTGACTTGAACAGATCGACCAATGAAATTTTACTTTCACGCAGGACGGTAAAATAGCCTCTTTATTTATTTAGTCGGGCGCCTTGCTAAATGGACAGTATCTTCTTTTTTTGCTATTTGAATATAATGGCGCCACAACAAAAAGAGCCAAGCGTTGGAGTGTCTATGTTTTTCTGTATCGCTATTGTTGCTCTTTGTAACACATTCTTTTTTATGTCGCTAAATTTTTCTTTCGTGAACTTGTGTTAGAGATAAAAACACGCGCCTCAGAGTTGTTTTGTTTGAGGAAGAAATGTCATTGACAAATAAAAAATACAAAACAAGCTTTTCTGATGATTTTAAAGAAAGGTTTAATTTGGTTACAAAATGTTCTTCACATGTGCCTGATTATCAACACAAGTTCCATTGCACACAAATATATCTCTTGGTTACGGATGAGCAAACGACATCAAACGACATGCAGAAAAACCAGGACATAAAAAAAACATGCAGAAGCATTGAAAGGTAAGTGTTTGGATTGTTAATACCATGTCTGGATATTACACGTTTTTTTATAAGAAAGTTTACAACGACCTCAGTACTCAAACTTTCTTAGAACTTTCTTAGCAATAAATTGTTTGGTTTTTTTGTACCTCATATCCCTCGCATATGTAATAAACTTCGAAAAAAGACACTTTCGACAAAATTATGTCTTGAATGACTTCTATGACCTTTTCAAATTTCAAATTTCACTTTTCAACGATCATGAGAATCTTGATCAAGCGCACTCCCAACTAAAGTTACTGTTAAGTCAGGGTTGCCAGATTATAAACAGATCCTGGCCAAAACAATTGTTCATGTGGCTTTTACATGTTTATATTTATGATTGGCGAAGTTTGGAGTTGAAAAAACCAAACTGGCAATTTAGTACATCATTCAAGGCTGTTTTATTTCTCTAGTTCCTATGAGGCGCCGGAAGGTCAATTTCATTTATTTTTTCGTTTATTCAATATTGACCTCTGAAGTGTCAGTCTAATTAAGTCAAGGTCTCTATTAGTTTTAGTCAGTGGTGTCTGGATGAAATATTTCAATTTCGACGTGATAGGAAATGATTTTTGAAAACAAAACATCATTACATACTTTCTTAGGTTTGAAGATCTCAGTACTGATCTTTATTAACTTTTTGAGGAGCCGAGTACTACTTTCTTATAAACCACTTTCTTATAAAAAAAAGCCGGGTAAACCCCAAATGTCATATTTTCCCATTTTTTATTTCCTCAGGGACTACCCAGCTGGTACTTCCAAAGCAAAATGAAGTTCACCCTTCCTTGATTTCCGAAATAAAAATGGCATTATTAATAGTCCACCATAATACATTTTTATATCTTTTCGATTACATGACGCAGTACGTCAAGAATGAGTTTAAAGAAAGTAAGGCTGCAAAAAATCTTTTATCTTGGACAAACAAAAACTACAGTAATAATTAATTGCTTAGGTAGTGATATCAAGCAGAAATTAGTTAAAGATATGGCTCAAAGTTCATTTAGTCTAATGGTAGATGGAAGTAATGATGCCGGGCTTGAGAAAATGTTTCCAATAAGCATCCGAATATTTGATGTCAATTTCAATCGGATTATGATCACGTTTTTTGACATGAGCATATGCTCGAGAGTAGAGCCACAAGCACAGCTGACTGCATCTTTGCAAGCATCAACCAACAATTGGAAAAAAATAACATCTTGGAATAGGGTGAGTGCAATAGGTTTTGATAACAGAAACGCGAATATTGGAGACCACAACTCAATCAAGTCTAGAGCCGTTGAGAAAAATCCGGAGATAGTTATATCGGGTTGCCCTTGCCATATCCTCCATAATACCGCGATTAAGGCAGCCGATGCCCTTACTGTTTTATCGTCTTTAGCGTCGAAGATCATTGTGTTGATCTTTTTTACTGTTCCGATAAATCATCGAGGTGCAAGTCAATTTTAAAAGAGTACTACGACTTTCTGCGATGAAGAATATAAGGAGGTTATAAAATACATTTCGACACGATGGCTTTGTTCAGAGCGCTGTGATAACCTTGAACTACGGAAGTATAATGGCTTGCGTTCGTATTTTTTGTCGGAGAATGAGAAGGACAAAGGATTTTTAAGGCCATCGAAAGCTGTTTTAACACGGTGACTGAATTCTATTTGATGTTTTTCCAAGCTGCATTGCCCACGTTCAGAAATTTCAATAAGTTCTTACAAACAGAAGAGCCACTGATTCAATGCATACATGACGAAATGCAGAAATTTATGAACAAGTTAGCGTCTAAATTTGTAAAGCCAGAAATTATCCGAAAGCTAAATGATGACAAATCATGTTTCAGCAAACTTGAGACGGGTCTTGTGAATCAAAGAGATGATCAGGATTTAACTATTGGTAACATCACCAAGCGCAAACTTCGCAGAGCGCTAGAGAAAGGTGACATTAGTGAAAACGATGTCGATTTGTTTTATTTGCTGTAAGGGAGTTTTTTGAAACCGCTTACAATTACTGTGTCAAATGGTTACCTCTGGATGACGCTTTGTACAAGGGCAGCAAGTTCATTGAATTCTCAAATCGAAAAAATTCCTTTTGACCAATTAACTGAACTGTTACTATCATTTCCGCGGCGCTTTGGGGACTTCATCAAAGACCCACACTAACTTGACGCACTAGAAGAGGAGTATCAACTATACGAATCGATTTTGGATGATGAAATTCCTAAAGATGTGTAGGATGAAAAGTTAGAAAAGGTGTAGGAAGAGCGCACATATCATCGTATGGACATCATATGGAGTCATCTCAAAACAACGCTTCCTAAGTTTGCAAATGTTGCACTCTTTTGGCTAACTATTCCTCACAGTAACGCTGGCGAGGAACGAGTCTTCAGTATGATCGATAAGAACAAAGCGAAATTCAGTTCTAGCCTTGACAATGACGCTTCTTTGAATTCGATCATGCTGATCAAAATGAACAAACCAGAATCAATGAAGCCTTGCTATCGGTGAAAATTTTCAAACGATCTGCTTAAGAAATGCAAGGCTGCCTGTAAAAAATAGAATAAGCAGCATTCTTCTTCATAGTTTGTATTAGATTAGAATTTTCATGATATGTTTCATGTTTCTAATATTTTCGTGCGTAGACGTAGTTTTTTGGTTTACGTCACAATTTTATTTTTCGTTTTATTAATGTTAACATTTTTCGTTGTTTAATGATCATAAAAGATTACCTTTCTTATCATTTTAAGCTAATCCAATTGACATAAAATCGCCAAAGTTTTTGTAGGGGCGGAACCCCCTGAGACCCCTCAAACCCCCACCTCAAATTTTTCGCACGCTGCGCTCGCGATGTCTCCCGCTTTTGCAGCTGTGCAGGTTAGAAGGTCTGCCTAAGCATTTGGCCATCGTCATTCGTTGTACTCTTTTTCTGTTAACACAGCAACCCATGGGGCTATATTAATCTAGTATTTTTCTACATTTCTTAGATATAATTTTGGCAAGTGAAGATAAAAAAGAGAACAACCTTCAAATGGAAAATGAAGCGAGTGACCGCTGATCACTTTTCCTTATTCAGACTGAGTAAATGCGCTCGTGCTTTGGCATCCATTTTGATTCCAGTTGAGTTTGTCAAAGGGAAATGCCCTTCAATGAAAACAGTCTTCATCTTTCATTGTCGAAAAAGTAAATTTGGAAGTCACTCATGGAACCCCTACCAAGGCTTGATGAAGACAAAGGTCATTTTACCCGCGATACCAGCAGCATAAACCTTACCTGTGGAAGAGTGTGGAGTGGTGTTGGAAAAACTTATCAGAAATCGCTCTTGAGTAGTAGATAAATAATTACTAAATTATCACTAAGTCGATAGGTCTTGAAAACAGTATTGATGAAGCATGCAATGGTTAGCTAGGATTTTAATCGTAGTGAAGTACTGTTTCTGTCAGATTGAGCACGTTTCTGCCAATGCGCAATTGAATTATCACCTGCAAAACTTTCAAGTTGTCAACTGTTTTGATGTGAAATACTAATCTCTTTTTGTCACTGCAGAATTGAATGTTATGGAAGCGGACAGATGCTTTTTCAAAACCCAATTGTTTAAGGAATTAATTATTAAGTAAACACATTTGATTTAAACATTAAAATATAATGAAATAAGAAAATATTTGTTCTCCTTTGAAATCTCAGTTTTACTTTCAACAAATTTCCCTCCAATAGTTATCAGGGGTTACAACAAGACAAGGCTGTGGGGCTGCAGCCAAGGCTGCCCGGAAGTCGACTTTGTTGAAGGGTGTAATGCTATTAATTTGCCGGTCTAAGAACGTGGGCATCAGTCGTGGTCACCAGAATTAGCCCTCTCTGAGAATTGTGCTGTGGTTGAATTGTTTATTTATTGGTTCTCTAACTCAATACTTCTTTTATGCTATAGTCTGTTTGGTACACATATTCAGTAATCTGAAATAAGATTTGGCTTAAAAGTGAAAGCAAATTTGAAAGTCTTTTTCAGGTGATTACTATGCAAAAAACATCTTGTTTCTCCCACGACGCATTTCATTACTGGACACCATAGAGCTTGACTTTTCTTCAATATCGTGCTGCCCTTCAATAAAAGAACACTTTCTTGTCTATTCATGTTCGCTGTCACCACCTAAGAATATAAGGAGTCTATGATAGCAACAGGGCCTTGTATCTTTAAAAATATAAAAGGAAGACAGAAATGTCGATGCCAGTTCGGAATCATTGAATACTGAAAATTCACCCTTTAAGTTAAAGCCGTTTTCCGGCGATGTATTCAAACTGTTTGGTGTAAGTAAGATCTTTTTCACATGACATCAATGTGAACAACTACAGACGTTGATCAATCATAGTTGGATATTTATCAGCTTGAGCCTACTGAAAATCCTCTCATTTTTATGTTACTGTGACAGGCGTGACTAGTGACTAGTCATGAGTATTTTCTCTGGAGCAATAGACTTGTAGTAGGGCCCCGGGTCTTTCTACAAGCGCAGTGTCATCACATGACTGGTTGACCCTTGCCGGTAGCTAAGTTGAACGAAGTGTCGCCAAGCGCCGTGCTGCTTCCGCCGGAATGAAAGTCTGTCATCACCCGCCTTCAGCTGCATCCACCACCCTGCTGCCGATGGCTTCACCGTGACCCTGGCGTATTGATAACATTGAGCTCTGAGAGCATGCAAGAACTATTGGAAAAGGTCAGGGTTGCAAGCGAACGGAGAGGTCTTTACCTAAATGTGGATAAAACCAAAGTGATGGTAGTTGGCGATGCAATAAATTCGAATATAATATGCAATGGGATACAAATACATGTTGTGGAAGAATTTAATTTTCTTGGATCAATGATAAGTAACCAAGGAGGAAATAGTAAAGAGATAAGAAGGAGACTCGCTATGGCAAGATCAACAGTTACAACGCTGACCAAGATCTGGAAAGACCGCGGTATATCTACAGTGACAAAAACTCGTTTGATGAAATCGTTGGTGTTTTCTATAGCCTTGTATGGATGTGAGAGCTGGTCACTAAAAGTGTCTGACATTCAAAAAATTAGTGCATTTGAGTTATGGTGCTGGCGGCGTCTCCTTAGAATACCATGGACAGCGAAAAAGACAAATGAATTTGTTTTGAACTCAATAGGAAATCCAGATAGTCTTACAAATGAAGTTCAACGACGGAAATTATGTTATTTTGGTCATATATCTAGAAGAGATGGTTCCAACTTGGAGAAATTAATCATGCAAGGAAAGGTTGAAGGGAGTAGGAGACGAGGAAGACCACCGAGAAGATGGATAGATGGGGTGAAGTCAATAATGAATATGAACTGGCAAGAACTTAACAACGCATGTCAGGATCGCGAAAAGTGGCGAAAACTGGTCAGAGAGGTCACTAAAGGTCGATAACGATCTACAGACTACGACGACGACGTGACAGGCGTTGTCGTTAAAGGCCCGAAAGCTTTGTTAGTGAGAGGGAAAGCAGATTTCCAGCCCTCTGGAACTAAGGCAGGCATCAGCCTTTCTATGAAACTTTTATGTTTTTAAGTTGTGCATGGCTGACAAATTTATCAAAATCATATGGAAGTGTGAATGGATCAGCAGGCATATTTAATAGGATGGAAATAACTGAACAGTTCATTGAAATCATCCAGCTTCGGTTGCTTTAATGGCATCTGCAAGACAGTGGTCAGTAGTTTGTGACAAGAAGCACTGAGCAAGATTATCCCCAAAATGAACAATCTGTGTCAATGACTTTCTTAAACTCGCCCCGATACAACTGGATCTCAGCTGGAGTCACAGGATTGACATCGAAAAAAGACTTTCAAGAAGTCTTCTGGTGCAATGTTCAGGTCTAAATGTAACCTCTGGGCTGCCTCCTGTTATTTATCGTTATAATGTTTTCTAGTTGTGGCCAAAAGCTCTACTGCACACATACCACTCTGGTTTCATGTGGTTCTTGTTCAGTATTCTTTTTCTGGTGACACCAGCAGTGGTACTGCCACTCGTTTATTTCCTGGTTTAATTTTTTCCGAAGAGGACAAGCCCGAAGATCAAATCAGAAACTTTATTGCCGTCGTTTATAGTTTTCTCAAGACATATAACAACAAAAAAGACATATATACTTGAGCATCATTCACGTACGATGACAGTATTTCGGAGGCTGTTTAGTCCCACTTTACTTATTTCTCTTCTGTCATTAAAAATGATTTTGTTTGGGGAGTAAAATGAAGACAGTATTGTTGGTATCTTTTTTGTAACTGAAAAAATATGTTATTTTTATACCAAGTGACAAATACACAATCTAAAATTGTGTTTAAATGATAAAACAAAACCGTTCATATTCATATAATATGAACATTTCATAAAAAATCCTTCATCATCAAGTTTTTAAGAGCGAAAAGATTTTTATTGATTTAAAAAGTGGCATATTTTTTTATTTGACACAGAAGACATTCTTTATGAAACCATTTTCTAAACTTCTTGACACTTTGCCCTGTAACTGAAAAAGTTATTTTAAAAAAAACATGTTTTAGTTAAGCATTTCTCCATTACTATTTACTTTGTAATTGTTTAAGTCATCAAGTTTATTTTATGAATTATTATTAATTTGGCAAACTTGATCGCAACTAGTACCAAGAAGGATTCATATTTACATAAAAAGAAAAAAAGAAAAATGATTCATCAAAATAAGAAAGTGAGCATATCTGTTTAAATTTTTTAAAAAAATTTTTTAATTTCCTTGTTTTTCTGTTCTTTTTTTTTTCTTTTCTTTTACGTCACCTTGGCCGTTGGCCGTGCAACAAAAATACTTTACATTGGTTTCTCATTCGAATACAATACCTGTGATCTCAAATCACTGTTGTTTTCTTTGGTGGTTTTATTATCCACGGTTTCTCTTTTGTTCTAAATATGATGTTCCTTTGGGCACACTTTCATAGGAATTGGTCCAAAAGTACTTGGCTTGCTGTTGGCATGCCAAGCAATGCTTATAAAAGAGATATTGTTGATGCTATATCTTTATATCCACACATAATTGGTGAAACCACTATCTTACATTGGTTTGGAACTTGTGACTTTTTGAAGATCTACAAAAATGTTATGAATCATGGTAAGTATTTTTGTTTCGCCTCTTCTGGATGATAAATATTCTTGGCCTCCTGTAACACGTGGTAAACTCTTTGCACGTGATTTGACTGCATCACTTCTTGTGTAAGGATCTCAAGGATCAGATGCTTGATTCTATGGCTGTAATTCCTAATTTAGTTACTTAGACGAATTGTGCGGATAATCAGTCTACAACATTTGGTCATGACAATATTTTAGTGATTAAAAATTATTAACTTTATGACTCACTGGGAGACATGGCTAAGGGGGGCTTTATCATGTCACGAGTCTCACCATGCACCCTCAAACGCGACAATTGCAAGAGTTTTAAACCTTCTTAACTTACGAATCCAACTTTCTTGCTACAACACACTAGAATTGCATGTCCTTCGTTGCATTAAAACTCGGGTCCATATTTTACCCTGCTTTTCGTCCAGAAACAACAGTCAAGTGTTTTAGGTATTCAAATCAATGCATATGCTAATTCTGTTGCGGCACTTCCATGGCAATAAAACTGATGTTGGTCATTGAATACACGATGAACTGAAAGAAGGCATGATGTTACATCGATAAAGAATTAAATTGAAAATTTGCTTATTTGACTGTTTGATTGAACATACAATAAGATGGAGGGAAAAGTTCTTTTTTGATGTTGCTCACAGTTGGTTTGCTTTTTTCAACCAAGGAAAATTGTTAGCAAAGGCAGAGGTAGGCCAGCTGTTTTAACCTTTTTAGACAAAGAAGAAAGTAACAATGACATAGTGAGTGACACTGGAATGTATTTAAACATTGTTCATTATAATAATCAGCGTTGAATGTAAAATTGAATTTGCTAAAAAGATCTGCAACAACAGAATTGAACTTCAAGAGAAAAAAACCCTGTTAGAATAGGAACAATTAAGTTTACTATTCCGTAGTCAGCACGAAAAATAATCAAAGTTCATCTGAGAAAAAAGGGAACTTTGAGCAAGTGTCACTGTTCACTCAAGTTAAAGGAAAGCAAGTGAAATAGTCAATAACTATACGCAACGATTTGGACTGTAATTTCTGCATTTAATGGAATGGTTTCGAATTGCTAAATGGAAAAATTATCACCTACAGGTCAATAACAAGTGTCGGCCAGATAATGCAGGCAAATACTTCTGGGGTCTGTGGTAAAAATGTATCACATGATACACTACTTTAGGTGTGATCATTAAGACGGATGGACACCATGTTACACTTACCACCATTTGATCTAAAAGTATTAGCTAATGTGACAATAAAGATAATTGGTTCAGAGCAGTTTTATTTACTACTAGCATTGACTGCTAAAGTGAGAAAGCAGTGTACAGTCTATTAATCATTTTCTCCACTGATTATCATTAAAAACTTGGAAATACACCAAATATTACACTTTACGTAGTGGACCTAGAGCAAAAAGAAAAAACCATGGCTTTAACATTCATATGAGATATCTTTGTTGAAAAGATTTGGAAAGAAAGGTATGGTGGATTTTTGCGACACTTGCCTTGTTTTGAGCCTTTTGTAACTTCCCTTGTAGATCAAGGAACCCTTGATGCTATTGCAAATGGGCAAAAGGAAAGGAGGAGGAAACTGGAACTCCCCCTCATGACTATCATATCTTACACTTAAATGTATATGTTTATATATTTATTTATTTATATTTTTTTTCATTTATTTTTGTACATGAAAAGTAACTACTGTTTTGTGCTACTTCAAGTTTTACGTGTCCTCTGTGGTCTACATAATCGTCACATCTACATAATAAAATATTCACTACAAAAAAGAAAAAGCTATTGCGTAAGAAGTTCCTTTGAAATGAGTCGTTAGTGTTATTATTTAATTGCAAGAATTGGTTTGGAAGGTGTCACATTAATTTGTCTCCCTTGTTAACTAACTTATTTTCCTTTCAGTATGTGGTAATACTAATTTCCTCTTGGAGACATAAACTGCAATTTCTTTGAAGATATTAGAATAGCTGGCCGAGGATTTTTAAATCACTATTCAATATTTGCTGCAGGCTTATTTTTATCTCAGATTTCAAATATAACTTGATAATGCCTTTTTCTTTCTGTATTTACTATTGTTGAACGATTTCAAATGGTTTCTATATTATGTTTTCCATTCGTCTGCAGTCGATCCAGTATATGTTTTGTTGGGCTCGTTCAAAACCTGTTGATCTGGTAAATTGTATCCCAGGGATTCGATATTTCTTTTTCTTTAGCCGCTTATCTTTATGCCCACAGTTACAATTTTTGTTCTGCAACAATTGCTGAATTTTGCTTGAAAAGCCACAGGTCACACCGCTGTAATGAGCAAACCTTCGCACTACTCAGTGCTGCGATGCAAAATTCTGTGGTGCATTAATTTCTCTCGGTGAACGTCAGCCTTAAGGACGCTATTTTAATGAATTGTGGTAAAGTGCGTACCTCAAAAGTGTGATATTGTTACTCGATAAAAGGACTTCATCGTAATGCCAACTTATTCTGTACTTCCGTGATGTTCCAAGGACGTTTCTCATATTATTGGCATTTGCTTGGGCACGACTGTAATCAGAAGTTTTATCAAATTTGTCCACGGTGTCTCAAATGTTTTCTGCTTCAATGACAATGTCTCCTGTTCTTTACAAACTGCAAGTTCCATTGATAATCCCGAACGGTATTCATTTAAATTGATGAAGTTTACCGCTTGGCGCGAAATCAGTCACACTGTTTGTTCATTTATTCTTCTTTTGCATCTCTGCATTTATTCCTTATTTCACGATTCAAAACTTTGTATTGGTCAGACTCCAGGTTACTTGCTTGCTATCTTTCATCATTTGTTGAATTTCTGACTTCATTCACCCTTGCCTTTTCTCCTTTGGTTTTGGGATGATCAGTCCGTCCTTGCCTCTCTTGTCACTTATTTTAGTACTTCCTACTTCCTGCCTCCTCATTCCAAAACGTCAAAATAGTTCTATACAGAAGTTGTCTACCAAGCCTTTCAAAGGTATAAGATGTCTACAACACGTTCCAGCAGGGGAGCTTCACATTAGTGCTGGATATAACTGTGCTGTAGTCGCCTGTGAAACTGTAGCCATCTGAGCTGCGTTTCTAACCTCCTGTAGGTAGTGATGTAGTGTATTTGGTTTTTTTACGCCGTTATTCTAGTCTGACCATTTCCAGTTTCAGGTCTGCCGTTTTCTTTGTTTCGAAAAATGTCAGTATGATACTGCTACTGATCAGCTTCATTTTTACTAACCTCATAAGTAAATACCACTATAAAATTAATATGTTTGCCAAGCTTTTTAATTGTTATAAATATTGATCGACAATTTCAGTGTCACTTTGTGTTAAATACTTGATTTGTTTGATTTTATTAATCTACCATTTTTTTTACTAGTGGGTTTTTGTAAGCCCAAATTTGTCTTCATTAATAATATAATACCAAACAAAATTTTCAATACAGTCATACAATAATGTCTGAAGTTTTTACACCAAATCCTCATATTTTTTTGTAGTTCAGGACAATAAAACAAATGCTACAAACAAATGCAAAAACAATTGTTAGCATAGTTCAATTATCAAAATTTGCATTTAAGTATCGCGGATTTAAACTGGACCTCGATTTAATCGCCTTAGACCCAGATCCATCTCCTGTATCATTGTCTTTGCCATAACATACCGATACACATCTATGAAATTCTAAAAGATCTTTCTTTTCCATTGGTCTGAATTTCTTCGCTGCAGGTCAACAACCTTCAAGGAGTTTTACAGTATCTGGGTGTCTCTTGTTACTGGCACTATCCAGTTTCTATATGGGTACAAGAATTTGTCCTTCACTTGTCATTTTAACTATGGTATATGGTCAAACTTGCGGCCTTCATTATGGTTTTTTATCGTTACTTTGTCTCCAACAAACATATGCTTGTAAATGAAATCTTCTTCTTCAGACGTCTCCTGTTTTTCTACAAGTTAGCTGCTGACTGATCCAAATGAGCTCCACTTTGCCCTAGCATGTGCATTCTCTCGACTCGAAAAGCTGTCTAACATATCCTCCCTGATGTTGTCACTTATCGTATCTTGGGTCGGCTTCTTTTTTCCTCGTTTTTCAATGCCCATAACTCTCATTGTCACATGTTGAGCTTTTGGTCTTTCCACGTGTCTTCTTTACCACTTCAGACATCACTGTTCACGTTTTATCTCCGATGGCCCTCACTCTTGAACTTTCTCAATACTTGGCATTCCTGATCTTGATCTTCAACGTGTGATCACATACCCAGTCATTCATTTTAATGTGTACTAAAAATATCTGATTTCATCAATATTCCCCTTTTGTTGCACCTTTTTTTCTGGTATACGTCTCTCCGGCTTTCTGTAAGTCATTGTTAGAAGAAACTGACCTGGAGGATACACTCACTTGGTTACCCAGAAACATCATTTGATAACAATCCAGTTGCACAGTATAACATATCACAATAATTTTCCAGCAACTGCCTTGATGGATTTTTTTACAAGTTATCTCAGGATTAGAAAAATAATTAAATAACGGAATGTGTCATTCAAATCTCTCCAAAGATTCCCAGCTGACAGTGGTCGTACTGTCAGCTGGGAATCTTTGGAGAGATTTGAATGACACATTCCGTTATTTAATTATTTCTGAATAAATCCTTTTCTCCCTCCTTTGTGTGCAGTTTGTCATAAAGATCGTTGTACGCTTCTTCCTTCGCTTTGGCTACCTCTCGTTTTGCTTGCTGTCTTCTGGTCACATATTCCATTCTATCCTCCTCTTGACCTGATCTGTCAAATGCCTTCTTTGCTTACTTCTTGCTTTGGATACTCTCTTGTACTGCATCATTCCACCACAATGTTTTCTTGTCTGGTCTACTGCCACTTGATGTTAACCCCAGGACTGACTTGGCTGCTTCTCGGATTTTTTCAGTACGTTCAGACCAATTTTCAAGCACATCTGTGACTGAACTTAGTTCTTCTTGTAACTCACGATTGAACTTCCTCCGACACTCAGCTTTTCTCAGATTCCACCATTTTATTCTTGGTTCAACTTGCCTTTTACTTTTCCTGTTGGTTTTAATCATAAGCTTGCATATTACCACTTTATGCTGTGCAGAAACACACTCTCCTCCAAGTACAAAGCAGTCAGTAACTTCGTTCAATTGCCATTTTTCTGTAGACTAGGTAGTCCACGTGACTACTTCTTCCACCACTTTTATAGGTGATTCTTTGGTCCTCTTTTTTCTTGAAGTAAGTGTTTAGCACTGCCATCTCTACCCACTTAGCAAAGTCTACTATCTCTTGGCCCTCTTCATTTCTCCTTCCAAAACCATGTCGTCCCTCCTCATCTCCTCTGTTCCCTTCTCCCACATGTCCATTAAAATCAGCTCTAATCACACTTCTCTCTCCTCTAGGTATCCCCATGAAGATGGTGTCCAAGTCCCTCCAAAACTTGTCTTTATCCTCCTGTGAACATCCCACCTGTGGTCCGTATGCACAAACCACATTCAGTAGTGTCCCATCCACATCTACTTTCAGGCTCATCACTCTGTCAGATATTCTCTCCACTCCCAAAACACTATCTGCATAACAGGGTTTCAGCACAATTCCTACACCATTTCTTTTGTTGTCTGTTCCATGGTATACTAGCTTGTATCCATTTCCAAGTTGCCTGGACTTACTCCCTTTCCATCTTGTTTCCTGGACGCATAGTATGTCAAATCGTCTTCTTTCCACCAGGTCTACAATTTCTCTTCCTTTTCCATTCATTGTTCCCACATTCAATGTACTTATTCTCAAGGTCATCTGTCACGGTCACGGTCTTCTTCTTCTTGCACTTTTCCTTCCTCTTTTTGCCTCCTCTTCTTTTCACTCTTTCTTTCGTTGTTCCGCAGTAGCATAGTTTCCGGTACCACCCTGCTGGTCAGTGGTGCTGGCGGTCGTTGTTAACCCGGGCCTCGACCAATCCGGTATGAATTTTTTATTAGTGATCCTCATGTTTGGAATTTGGTAGGATTTTCTACAGCCGCATGCCCTTGCAGACGCAAATCACAGTTATCGGCGGTGTACCTAGCCTTTGGTAATCCAATACTTACTCACAAGGCAGTGAGGGATTTTTAACCCATTCCTAAGTGAGCAATTTGGTGAGCGTCGGGACATGTCCACACGCCGGTGGACCCTGGACCCTGCACCTAACGGAGAGCTCATCTTCCGGTAACAGAAATTCAGGCTGTTACTCCCTAGCCAGAACCTCTTTAGCTCAGAAGTCGCGAGACTTCCTATCCAGGGCACACCACGTGGAGGTGAAGTTGGCTTGGCCGCAGGGTGGGTCACAGACAAGCTACTTGATTTCATCTTTCACCCGGAGGTTAGTCTGCCCCAGTCACAAACCATGGCTTGGACTGAGCACTCCACGCCCCTTGTGCCCCAACTCTAGGGAATCTGTAACCTAAATATATACGTCAATCAAATGCCCTTGCCATGACATAGTTCCAAAGAGATCAATGGCAACTATTTTACAATATTCTGATCAATGTTCATCGAGTTCTGAAGATTTCTTGTTTAAGGGCACACCACACGTGTTTAAAATTTTATCTGCTACGTTACTCGTTTAATGAAAGAAGAAATGGGAAAGTACATGTTCCACAGCGCTGTATCCTTTTGTCTACTCCGATAAACCAATTCAAATGGGGTCATATTCAATTGTTTGAGCACTACTGTTCTATCATCTTTCAGCGGTTTGATGGACATAGTAATAATCAATTCTGAAAACAATGTTTCGATTTTCATGAAGCCAAAGTAGTTCGATTTTGGTATCCATAATTTCCCCACTTTTATAATTTTGAATAGTTTGTTGAAGAGAGGATTTTTACTTGAAAATTATGTTATCTCATCTAGGTTCATTTTGGTGATACCATGTGCTGAATGCGAAGTGTACAAGAGGCTATTTATATCATTTGTTGCAATCATTTTACCTCGTGAAATTTTTTGGAACAGTTTTGGTCACCTGGAAATAAGTCCTACCTCGGAATATTTTTCTTTTGTTATTCTAAACGGTACCTCGTGCCTTGATGTCTCAAATTTTTTGATGATTTTTGAGTATAATTAAGTATACAATACAATTGGTTATGACAGTAATCAATCAAATAAGATAGGAGGCCCCAACAAAATATTATCACAATTCTCTTAAATCCAATTCAACACCCGTAGGTTTTAGGTCTAACCAGGTAACATCCCCTCCCTGAGTAGGTCACAGGCTATTGTTTTTATATCTCCGGGGGTTTTACCTTACGCAAACATAGCACCAAGGCTAGGAATATGAGCATTTGCAATAAGTTATTACCAATTTTCCCTTGTTTTTAGACGGTATAATCTATTCCAGTGCTTCTAAAATAGCAGGGTTACGACAAACTTTATCAATTCCTTAGACTATTCCCCAGGAAAGGAGCTCTCTTTGACAAACAAATTATTCAGGAAGATTGAGGATAGCTTCCAAATTGATCTCAGAACTGACTGCCTAATCTAGTGGGTGACTATTTATCAAAATCAGCTGAAGCAATTTGAGGGTTATTATGTATGACATCATCGATGAGTGAAAAGTGGTTTGAATGCGGCATTTCATTCTGTTTGCAATACCTTAAAACATATTGTAAGTCTCTTGTAACGATGTAGCTTGATATTCACGTAAAGCACATTATGATGACTTTTGGCAGCTTCTAATTGCAACTACCAAAACGCGGACTTGAAATCTGGTTTTGAAAAGATCTTCCTTCCCACTGAATTTGCGTTAATGTTCTTTAATCGCTTTATTGTCATTTTGAGCATCTAATGTCGTTCGTTTTGATCTATCTGGTCCCGATGCGAAGACACGATTGAAAATACATGGCGCTTAAAGGACTGACGTACACAACAAACCCTTTTACATATTTCAAACCCAAAAAGCTTAGAAAGCAAGCCAGCTTGCCACCCCTTATTAAATGCCTAGAAAATATTCAGAGGTAGTCCACGTCTTTCCACTGACTTATCTATACATCACGTGATACATTACGTGATTACTGTCAAAAGGTATGCAGAGAAGTGAGATCTTCGAAACCCGCACTGAACATTAACAAAGAGAACTAGGTACTGCAAAAATTCCACCAGTGCGATGCTGATAAATCATTCAGAAACCTTACTGATGACGGAAAGAAGAGATGCAGCTCCATATTTGACAAGATGAGTAGCATTCTTAAAAACAGGAACAACAATAGAAACTCTCAAAAAAGGTAAAAAATAAGACTCCAACAAAGAAAAAGTTGTGGTAATAAAATCAAATAGAGAGAGAGGTCGTCTAAGCAAATAAGCAGTTCCGTTCAAAACAATTTTCTGTACTTCTTGCAAAGAAGATTCCCCTGGGATTTGTTTCAAAAAGTTATCTGTTCCTTTCTTGATGAGGTCTAGTGGATCCACAATAACAGGTATTGTCTTTGTTTTTAGATGCCACATCTTTTCCATCTCTATCTCTAAATCCTAATATTTGGCAAGCTTTTCAAAAGTCTCAGCAGAGACATTCCTGTCTGAAGGGACACTCATGTCTATCAAGAGGCAAGTGTTCTCTTTCCTGCTCTTGATGACAATGTCTGGTCGGTTTTTATTACTATTATTATTATTATTATTATTATTATTATTATTTTGTATTTTACTTTCTGCGTAGTTTATTACGTCCTTTGGAGCCGGGTCCAAACAATGGTCTTAAGGCGCTAGAGGGTACCTGTTGCTTTCTACTTTATTGATAGTACTCTCCGTCGTATGTGTGCTGTTCCAAGGAGGGCAATTTTCTGGATTTCTTGGATATTGATTTTTTTCACCAGGAATTTGGTCGGTATATTTTTCTAATTCCTTCTTCACAAGTCCCAAAGCCCCAATGACCACTGGTAATATTGTGGCCTTTGTACCCCACATCCTATTGATTTCAATCTCTAGGTTTTTATACTTTGACAGCTTTTCTGTTACTTTGACAGAAGTGTTGCGTTCAGATGGTATGGGCATGTCTATAAGAATGCATTCTTTGTTTGTCTTGATCTTGATGACGGCATCTGGCCTGCTCGCTTTGATCTCTCTGTCGGTCTGTATAGGCATGTTCCATAGGATTGTGATCTCGACGTTCTCTGTGACTGTGTTGGGCTGATGTTCATACCATTTGTCAGCTGCCTTGATTTTGTATTCCCTGCAGATCTTCCAATGTTAGTAAGCTGCCGCCTTGTTGTGTCTTTCCATGTACTCTATCTTTGCTAGCTCTGGGCAACCCGAAATGATGTGTTTAATGGTCTCTTCGTATTTTCCACAGACCCTACACTCTGGGTCTGTTCCATCCTTGATGTTGCAGTGGTGGTAAGATCTTGTGGCCCAGCTCTGATCTTGTGCAGTGATGATCAGGCCTTCAGTCTCAGCTTTTCGTCCGATGGATTTAAGCTACTTGTTGGTCTTTTCTTGGTCTACATCTGCCGCTTTGATTCCCTTAGAATACTTTCCATGCATTGCCTCTTCTTCACAGGAGTGCAGAAGGAATCTTATCAGTGTTAATCTTGTATCCATATTGTGAGGAATTCAGTTCTGAAGACAATGGAATGAGTGGAATACAAAAAAGGAGAGGAGAGAGGGAATCACCCTGAAAGATTCCTCGTTTAATAAAAACATCGTTGCATAAAATCGTATCATTCTCATAAGAGAGGTGTAGTCTTGTTTTCCATTGAGTCATATTAAACTTCAAAAATTCGATAATAATCGGGGAAATTTTGAAAAGATCAAGTGAACGCAGAATCCAATCATGCGGGACGCTATCGAATGCCACTCTGTAGTCAATCCACGCACAGCTCATGATTCCTTTACGGTTATAACAATTTTCGAGAATCATTTTGTTTATTAATAACTGATCCTTGCAGCCATATGAGCCTCTTCTACATCCCTTCTGTCTCAGAGGCAATAGATTGTTTTCTTCCAGGTGCTTGTACGTTCTGTCAGTAAGTATTGAAGTAAGTAGTTTGTACGTTGTTGAAAGACACGTAATCGGCCTTTAGTTCTTAGGGTCCTTTGTGTCACTGCTTTTCGCAAGTAAGTAAGTGGTGCCTTCTCATAGCCAGCTTGGTGTTTGTTCTGGGTTTTGCATCAATTTATCTCGCAGTTTAGAAAATGTGTGGTGCCCTGAATACAGAGCGATCAGCCAAAAATTTGGTAATTTGTCTAATCTCGGTGTTTTCCACGTTTGTGTTTTCGCGAGGGCAGACTTCAACTCTGACACAGCTATACTTTCCCACTATTGTTCATTCACATTTTCATTGGCATTTGCTGTACTTGGGATCAATGCAGCAGATTCTTTATACCTTTTTCCCTGCCCCCAGATTCCTTTCCAAAAACTTCCAATATTCTCTTGACTTGGGGTTTCTTTATCTGTATCTTGTTTTTTTTTAATTCCCTGTAAATTTTTTTAATCCGTCTGAAATATCTTGTTCTGCCGATAGAAGTTGCTTCGATTTTCAAACCTTCTCAAACTTTGGGCCTTCGCTTGCATTTTGTGCTTTAATTCTTACTTAATTTGGGGGATTTCTGGTATATTTGCTATCCTGAACAAATAATAGCAAAGTCGACTAAATCGGAATACAAGTTAATGACATTAGAGGCATTACTCATTCGGGAAATAAAACCAACATTGAATACAAAGGATGAGTACAAAAGCCGCGAATTAGTCATAAAAATTTAACTTGTCAACAAGGTCCCTCAAGGGAGGTTTCTCAATTATCATAGTTTATTCAAAAAGATTGAAGATTTGAATTCACTGTGTTAGATTTCGTTAGAGCTGTGTATACTGCAGAGAGATGTTGACATGAGATAGGAAATGTTGTATTCAGCAGTTTTTCTGTTTTTGTATTTTTACCTTGTAGCCTGAAGATGAAGTATTAACTTCGAAATTTATTGCAAAGTTAATGGAGTGACATTGTTGGCTTGATTATATATCAAACATGATTTTTGTCAGGGAATGTTTCGTCCCATTTTCTTTTCAGTCTCATCAAAAATCCAGTACCTCTAGTTTTCTCTTCATCTGCTACTCGGACTAACCACTTCTTCTCATCATCAGTATATATTGACAAGTGGTGTCTTGTTTGGGCCTCTTCATTTGGGACACCTCTGTTTCCAGCCACGTTTTCTCCCTGGAGTGCTCCTTCTTCGGTGTTATTAATGTCATTTTGTTGAAATTGATTTTGATCTATATCTCCCATAAAACGTTTTTAAAATAAGCACGGGTCACAAGCCGATCTAGAGTTGCCCGGCTCTCTAGACAAGGCAATTGATTTTGGCAGTGTCGCCACTTCTACCAGGTTCCGCGATCGGTGACCTCATAACGCAGCGGCCATTCACCAATATCGGTACGGTACCTTCGGGTTGCGAGTATAATTGATCGTGTAACCTCCACTAGATGATTTGCCACTCAAGGCTAAATAGTATCATTTACCCATACAATTGTTTGTGTAGCTTCCACTAGACGGGCTGTCTTTCCAAACTAAAGAGCTCCGTCTGCCCTGGTTTTGAAATCAGAGATTTTCCTTCTCCTAGAACAACTACTGGCAACGTTAACGAGCTTGTTCTACCAGGAGGTCTGGTTATTTAAAAGCGCCAGATACTAGCCTTTCGCCCCTTCTCCTGTTAGTTTCAAACAGTTCTGCGACGTGAAGGCCAGGAGTTGGACTTGGACTGCCAGAGGCTGTATTTTACGCCTGCCATTGAGATATTTTGTAGGTATCGGATGATCAACTTCTTCGACCATCTCGGCATTAACAGTCCTTTAGAACCTTATTATTATCATCATCATTATTATTATTATTATTATTATTATTATTATACTTTGGCTTTAGTTTGCACTTTCGTGTAATTCAACTGGTAGACCTTGCCTTAGACCTTAGATCCTCCAATTCTGTGCAGGACATCGGGCAGCAAGATGGTGCCAGCGCACTCCATTCCGGGCCAGGGTTTGAGCATTCCGGACGGGCAATTCAAGGGATTTTAGGTCTTCTTTGAAGATTGCTTCCCACGTCCATAGAGGTCTGCCGCGCTTCCCCCTTCCGGCTACAGGTTTCCCGAGCAGGCGTGTCTGGCAGACCGAGCCAGGTGATAATCTCACCACATGTCCTGCCAATTTTCATCTTCTTTTTTTGATTATTTTATGCCATTCTATCTGTCCCATCAAACTGATAGGCCGGGATTAAAACATGATTCTCTGGCTGTAATCAGGATAGTTCTAGTTTATGGAGAGCGTTCTTTGGGTGATCTGTGCACTTCCGAGGAGTAAAATCTTCTGGAGTTCCTCGATTGTTGGCTTTCCTAGAATATGTTATAATCTGGCTTCAAGTCCCTTTTTGACGAGCCCAAGTGCACCAACTTCGACTGGAACGGTTGTGGTCTCCGTTTTCTCACATTCTTCTCACTTCTTCCTAGAGTTCCTATTGTTCCTACAGTTTTCCGAATTCGTTGATGGATATATTTCTTTCGGATAGCATGGCCATGTCAATTATAATGCAGATCTTTTCCTCTTTATTCTTGACAATGATGTCTCCCCTGTTGGCTTTGATCTCCTTGTGTGTATTTACTGGGATGTCCCACTATACTGTCATGGTTTTATTTTCTGTTACAGTTTGTGACTGATGTTAATACCACTTCTGTGTTGCTTGGAGTTCAAAATGTTTGCAGATTTTTCAGTGGATGTAGCCTGTTGCCTTGTCATGCCTCTGAATGTACTCTGTTTTGGACATTGTGGGACAGCCTGATGCTATGTGGTCAATGGTGTCAGCTTGCTTTAAGATGGAGTAGAGCTTCTTATTACGTTTCTGTTCATTGAACAATACTAGCATTTTGTCTTATGTTGCCTTAAGTAAGTATTCAGACTCACTGTTGTGATTTTAAATGCCATTTCAACTTGGGTGAGTCCCCTTTCATCGATCTTTTGTGGTAGGTATAGTCTTTCAATATCTGCCTTTGGGTAATACATTCTTCATTTACACCAAGGTACTTGTATGTATTTTCTTTGTCGAGCTCCCTCATGATGGTGTCCGCTTCCAATTGTAAGCCAGATTCTGATGTCAGTTTTCTCCTTTTGAAAGTAGTTTTTGTACATTTGTCTAGTCCAAATTACATACAGATGTGATCACTAAACACTCTGACAGTCTAAAGCAGTTGTTCTTGCTGGTAATCGTACTTGGCGTAGGTCTTTCAATCATCCATATAGAAGAGATAATTGATCTTTTTGCCTTTGATTTTATACCCATTTTGGATTTTTTTCAAAAAGGTACTGAGTTGAATCAGGCATAAACAGAAGAGTAGAGGGGGCCTGAAAGATACCTCTTCTCACACGTGTTGGTCTGATTGTGATTGAGATCGCGATATAGGTAAGCATCATGAAAGTTTTCCAGAGTCCCATATTATTCTTCCTAAAGTTGATAAGATTTGGCAAGATTCGATGGATTTCCATTTCCGTTCTGTGCTTACACTTGTCAAGATCTTATATTTTGTTGGCAGACAGGTGATTTGCCTGTAGTTCTTTGGGTTCTTAATTTCAGTGTTCTTTAGTAGCAGGTATGTTAGATCTTGTGTCAACCATTCTGTAGATTGTGTTGGCGTTTTCATGATCTCGGTGGAATTTATAGCAATGTTTTCAAGAATGGCTTCAAGATGGTTGAGCCAAACAATTGGTACCTTATCTACTCCAGGTGATGTCCAATTCTTTGCTTTCTTTGAAGCCGTCCCAACTTCAGTTTTTGTGATGTCTTTCAAGACTTGTTGAGGCTGATCTTGCAGTCCGTCTCGCTTTACTTCTANGATTCTGATGTCAGTTTTCTCCTTTTGAAAGTAGTTTTTGTACATTTGTCTAGTCCAAATTACATACAGATGTGATCACTAAACACTCTGACAGTCTAAAGCAGTTGTTCTTGCTGGTAATCGTACTTGGCGTAGGTCTTTCAATCATCCATATAGAAGAGATAATTGATCTTTTTGCCTTTGATTTTATACCCATTTTGGATTTTTTTCAAAAAGGTACTGAGTTGAATCAGGCATAAACAGAAGAGTAGAGGGGGCCTGAAAGATACCTCTTCTCACACGTGTTGGTCTGATTGTGATTGAGATCGCGATATAGGTAAGCATCATGAAAGTTTTCCAGAGTCCCATATTATTCTTCCTAAAGTTGATAAGATTTGGCAAGATTCGATGGATTTCCATTTCCGTTCTGTGCTTACACTTGTCAAGATCTTATATTTTGTTGGCAGACAGGTGATTTGCCTGTAGTTCTTTGGGTTCTTAATTTCAGTGTTCTTTAGTAGCAGGTATGTTAGATCTTGTGTCAACCATTCTGTAGATTGTGTTGGCGTTTTCATGATCTCGGTGGAATTTATAGCAATGTTTTCAAGAATGGCTTCAAGATGGTTGAGCCAAACAATTGGTACCTTATCTACTCCAGGTGATGTCCAATTCTTTGCTTTCTTTGAAGCCGTCCCAACTTCAGTTTTTGTGATGTCTTTCAAGACTTGTTGAGGCTGATCTTGCAGTCCGTCTCGCTTTACTTCTATCCACTGTACTGCCTTATCATGGTCCTTCTCGTTTTTCTATATCTTGCTCCATTAATCTTGAGTTACAGTCAGATGTGGTGGGTTTTTTACTTCTACCTGGCTACCAAGAAGATGCCAATAAGTTCTCTTTAGAACTTCCTGGCATCGGGTTTGAAGAGTTTGTTTTATCTGAACTGTTTACTTTGCTTTTCATATCTTTTGATTCTTTGAGCTTTGGCTTGGATTGGCTCCTCGACTTTTTCTTTTACTTCTGGTTTGTCGGCAATGTTATCTATGTCATCTCTTTTTCTTTTGTCGTTCTTTTCTTTGGTTGGCCAGGTTGTTGTTTTCCACCTCTGTGAGTATAGATAGGTCACTTATTTCCTTCTGAATATCTTTCTCGGTATCTTACTTCAATTTGGGTTGCTTTTTCTTTCTCCGTGGTTTCCTTTTCTTTGAAACTGTCATTTTTGTGATGACCGCTGCTGTTGCATAGCAAAGTTGGTTGATGGATGTGAGATCCATGAGCTTTGAGCTATTTTCTTTTATTTCATCTATGACTCCATTGTGTTGTTTGATCAGATGCTGGGTTTTTCTCTCATTTATCATTTTAGGTGCATGTCTCGTTCTTATAGTTCCTGGTGTTTTATTTCAACCCACCTCTGGATAATGGTGTCTTACAATTACTTAACGTCATCATCTTCATTCTTTAATGTGGTTTTCATTTGTGTTTCATGATTTGCATTTGTATCTTGTAGATGATTGCTATATACTACGTCGTCATTATTATCTTGTCGTTGTCAAGTATTTTCAACATTGTTAATGTCATTTGTCTGCAAAGCTAGTCGTACCTTTCGTCTGACTGATTCCATCTCCATAGCTGTGAGTCTCTTCTACTTGATGATGTCTCTTCTTACATCAGCTAGCTTTTGGGATCATTGTTCGATCTTGATGCAGGGTTTTCATTCCTCTATATGGAGTTTGCTTGCCTGGTGTTGTTTTCTCCCAATGGATTAAGTTGAGCAGTGAGGAACGCTTCCATGACTTGTTTATACTCCTTCCAAGCCCATTTATTTCTTCTGTTTCTGGGAGTATGGATTTGTTTATCCTGCGCGGCTATTTAAAGGTTTACTTCTGTTAGCTTAGGCTGTTGAAGGTTAGGGGCTAAGTTTGTTCCAGTAGTACACTTTTCGCTATGATCTTGGTTCCTAGCTGAATGATGCGCTTTGATTTTCAAGTTGTTTGATTTATCATGTTGGTGTTTTGCCATAGACTTGACTGGATTACCATGTCTATATTGCCCATCCTGTACAACGCGGAGGTGGGGTTGCTCTTTGCAGGGTTTATCATTATTATTATTATTATTATTATTATTGTATTATAATTACAGTAAAACTGGTAATGCATAGTGCACTTTCAGATTACATCCTGTAGCTTCAGAGAGTGTGCAGGTTGTCTCTGTAGAAAGCATAAATAGGTCTTCCTGCCATTTTGTCTCTTTTATTCAGTTCTTTTCTTTCAATCTTTGCCGTAGCTATAAGGCATGCTTTCTGTAATGGCTGTATTTCCGGCTTACATCATGCTTCCACATTTTCAAAGTTTGGTATTTGAGATCATTATAGTTTTCTTGCTTCTCCTCCTCTTTCTGTTTCACCAGGGTGTCAAATGGACATACCACATCGATTGTTTAGCAACTTCTTCTTTTCTTATTCTTCAACATGATATTTAGTTTATTATGCTCAATGCGAGTTTCAGTTTGAATTGGAAAGTCCCACAATAATAGTGCTTGGCCGTTTTCAAGTGCCTTATTGTCTTCTGCCACCATACGGTTGCAGTATTTATCGTCGCATTCAAATCTGAATTGCTTGCATAGATACCAATGCATGATAGTTGCTACTTTGTCATATCTCCAGCTTTTACATTCTCTCCGTGTTAATTTTAGGCATTCAGATACCACATGAGCAATGATCTCGTTCCTTTCCTTGCACATTCTTCTTTTTAATGATACGTCTTCTTCATCAATATTGCTTTTTACTTTTTATCTCTTATGTCCATTGTGTCCTTGAGTAAAATCGGATCAAGTTTCTCTTGGAGATATTTATTCTTTCTTTCCTTAGTACGTTCCTTTTTCTTATCTTTGGGGTCACCTCCATCAGATACAATTCCCTCTTTTCCAACTTCCGCCAATAAATGTTCGCTGATGTTGTTGGTGTTATAGCAAATGCTAGTTTGTTCGGTCTTTAAACATTCTTCGACACTTAACAATCCTCTGCCTCCCTCTGTTAGCTTCTAGTATAATCGGTCTACATCAGCTTTATGATGTAGTGTTCTGTAGATGTTTAGCAACTTCTTTGTTTTCCTCTCCAGTTCTTGTAATACTAATCTTGTCCAACCAAATATTCCTGCACTGTATTGTATCAGGAATACCGCCCTCGTATATGTGGCATTGGTTACATTTGCAGCATTCAGTCGTAATTTTTGTAATTTCCTTGCTCTTCTAACATATTCTTTTTTAAGCTTTTCTTTCACTTCCCTGTACTTTATATCATCAAATTGAAAAATTCCTAAATAGTTGTACCCTTTTTGATCATCCAATGATCTTATATTTGTGTCGTCAGCCAATTCATTTCCTTCACTCATTATAACTTTTCCTCTCTTCATCCGAATCATTGCACATTTTTCGATTCCAAGGTTCATTCATATATCTTTACTGAACACCCTGACTGTTTGAAGGGGAGTGTCTACCTACTCCGGAGCTTTTGTATAGAGCTTCAGGTCATCCATGTAAAAATAAATGATTCACGTTTATCCTGTTCTTTCCAAGATGATAGTCATCCTTTATATCATCAAGAAGCTTTGATAGTAGAATTAATGCTACGACAAATGAGAGAGGTGACAAAGCATTACATTGGAAAATTTCTCTCCTGATGTTCACTTCCCCTAATGTTGTTGCTCCTGAAGTCAGTTCTGTCCTCCAATAGTTCATGGATTTCCAAAGCAATTCAATCACATTTGGTGAAATGTGATACACTTTTAAGCATTCCAACAGCCACGCATGTGCCACCATATCAAAAGCTTTTACACAGTCTATCCATGCAAGGCACAACTTGGTCACTCTCTTCTTGCACTTTTTTAACATCATCTTATCTATGAGTAATCGGTCTTTGGTTGCCCGACTCTTCTTTCTGCAGCCCTTCCGTTGGTAGTATGCTGATTGATGATGGTAATGACGATCAGGAACATTATTATTATTATCATTTAATTCAAACAATTCTGTCCTATTTATGAACGATAAATTCCCAAAATACAATATAAATGTAGCTAAAATTATGTAGCTATATATAGCGGAAATATAAAAAACTAAGACCTAATTTTATTCTTGGCCTAATGTCTCCTCGTTCTTTTTAGAATGAACCTTGACAGAAATTGCTGTATTTATCGCAGCTGTCAAGTCCTATAGAGTCTTGGTCCAACATTAGAATTACAAAGTTAGCAGAAAGCAATAAAATTAAAAGCAAACAGTTGGAATTACATTAAGTATAACCAATTGATTAGAAATTATGTTTGGAATAAAATAAAGGAACTTGGGTCGACTTTAACTACCAAAATTTGTCGGCTAAAATAAAGTAGACAATTCATCTCAAAAGTCCAAACAAAACCTTTCTAATTAGGGTTTCGCTTTCCCACAGTACTGTCTTTTGCACTTCTCACGTAACCGTTTCTAGTTCTTTATCATTAATGTTATAAAAAAACAGTTTTTCACTCTGTTTTAGTTCTTTTATTCCTCCTTTAAGATAACCAATAATCGTTGGGATCATCCTTACCGTTTATCCATTGAGTGCTCTCAATCCCAGTATACCTTCTTACCATTTTTCTCAATCATCTTGTCACGCTGCCATTTTTTCTATATACCATTTTGTTTCCTTTGGCATCAGTCTATTTTTGATGGCCCACTTTACTGTTAGCACTTTCAGAATGCTGCTGGTTTTTTGCATCCCGACAATATGTGTTGAATTGTTCCTCTATATTGCCTGCATAGTCGGCATTTGTCGTCCGCTATCAATGCTTTGATCTTCTTTCATGGTCTTGTCTCTACCACCTCCTCTTGCAACGCAAAGATGGGGGTTCGTATAACATTCGTACTATATATATTTGTCTACCATTCAACAATAAGGCAGCTATCATCCCTGGGGCGTATAATGAGGCAAAAGGAGTTAACAATGGCTGGAAAGATTGATGGGAAACGAGGCAAAGGAAAGCCAAGAACCATATACCTGGGAAGTATAGCAGCATGGTCTACAAAGAGTGACTTTCAGCTGCTGAGGGAAGCGAAAATCAGGAATCTGTGGAGAGACATTATCGCCAACATTTTGCTAAGGCATGGCACCTGAGGACGAGGATAGTCGTCTTCTTGGTATTGCTTTGGTATTTCAGTTTGGAGCTCCTTCTCTATAAGACACCATGTTTTGTTGTTAACTATCTTTTCCAATTTACCCAACTAAGCTGTTCCAAAGTTACAAACATCCATTACATATTCAGCAACAAATTTTTCTCTGCAGTTAATGGCTTTCATCAAGTTTTGATAGTTAAAGTTCAGCCCGGTTAGATGATCTAGTCTCTTTTGTATTTCTTTCTTTACTCTTTCCATTATTCATTTTACGTCGATTTTTTCCGCTTATTCTCATTAAAGAAATTTGTAAAATTCGTTTTAGTCCAAATCTAAAGCCACTAATTTTTTCCATAAAGACTTGGAGCTCTTCTCTTTTGGTAATTTTACTTTTCCTTAATGCCATCTCTGCACATTCCTTTTACTCTGTAACATTCACTTTTAATCTTACTAGCTTTTATGATCATTTCATTCCCGACTTGGAGCTTTGGGTGACTTCCTTGTTATATTTTGAGGTCATCGATGAACAAACTGTGGGTTCTCTTTATTCTTTATTCTTCTCTTTCACCCATCGTGTATCCATCGGTCTTCTCTATTAACTACCGGACCGGAACTTTCATCAGGCAGAATCATGCTGGAGAGCAGCTGTCGCGGTGTAAGAACCCTTTTATGATTTTGTTTGTTCTACTGGTTATTGTTTTTACGTTCTCGGTTACGTCTAGGTTTGTCTTTCACCCTTTCATCAGGTTGACAATCACATTGGCAACTTTCTGCTGTACTCCCATCCATTCTTATACTCTATACTCGAATTATCTTATCGTGCCTCACCATGTCATATGCCTTTTGCTAGTCGTAAAAGGTCACTGCAAATTTTTTAGTAGTTCTTTACTTCATCCATTATTGCATAGTTGATAATTAATTGATCAGCCGCTTCTAAAACTCCCGAGCAAGTTTTTAGTTGACTTCTACTCAAGATCTTGTTTCTTTCGATCTTGAAAATCTTGTTGACTGTGTTAAGACATGTAACTGGAGAGAAATTTTTCTCATTGCTTGAGTCTTCAGACTTTGGTAGTAGCATACCTCTCCTTTGTGTCATCCACTTAGGAATTTCATCTGGTGGTTCAACTCAGCGATTATAGTATCTTATTACCGAGCTCCATGCACCTCTATTTTTTTCCACCAAAAGCTTTGTATCCCATCAATGCCTGGAGCAGACCAATTCTTTCGCTTCCTTATGCCTTTTCTTAATTTTATTTTCGTAATTATAAACTCTTTTACATCTGTAATCTTTGGTTCTATCTTCTTTGCGACTGTGTTCATCCACTTTCTATATAAAGTTTGGGTATAGTCTTCACAGATGTTTACCCTGAACTCTTCAAAGCTTTTCATTTTGGGTACCTTTCCTGTCGTCTGTTTTGTTCCTTGTATCTTTCAGTAAAAAGGCGCTTATCTTCCTGGAACATTCTGTTGTTACGTATCCTTGCATCTCTGTTTTTTTGTGTTATTCAGTTTTAAGTGAGGATATCTTAACTCATCAAGTGTTTTTTCCTTCACATATATTAGCTCCTCTATCCTATTCAGTTATTGTTCTCCATTTTCCCTTAACCTCTACAGAATCCTTTTTTCGTTTCTGGTACCTTTCTGCTTAACCGTCCTTTTATTTAGT
The DNA here is from genome assembly GCA_003991215.1 of Morbakka virulenta. Taxonomy (NCBI): domain Eukaryota; kingdom Metazoa; phylum Cnidaria; class Cubozoa; order Carybdeida; family Carukiidae; genus Morbakka; species Morbakka virulenta. Next base: position 151,380 of record RDPX01000090.1, on the reverse strand, counting down.
TCATTGGAAGTTCAAGCCAAAATCTGCCTCAACTCCATGATCTTGATTTCACTCTTTCTTATTCGCCTACTTGTCTCGCCCTGTCTTCTGCTTATTTTCTTCCATTCCATTAAAAAAGCTTTTATTTCGTCGATCATTCTTGTGATAGCGTGTACAATGTCCATTACTTTTTATATGTGATCATTGTTTTCTAGGCGTTTTCCCACTATTCTGTTTGCTCTGTCAATCTCCGATTTTGATATTCCTTTTTTTGATTTTGATTGGCCTTTCCCTTTGCTCGATGTTATCCATAATAGTTGATGTTAAGGTCTGAAGTATCTCTTCAAACCTTTTTCTTATGGTCCTAGTATCTTCATCCTCTTTACCATTGATATTCTGTGGATTTCCCCATCTTTGCTCTCGATCACATTCTCGTTCAGTTCGGTGTTTTCGTTCAGACTATTGTTATCCATAACAGCATTTTCATTCACACTTAACAGCATCTTCCATTTTGTTTGGAAAGTTTGATTCTGTCTGCCTTGTCTATGGTACGAATTCCATTCCGTCTCTCACTTCAATAAGATCGAGGAGTGACTTGTTGTTGTGAAATTGAGCAACTTTCGTAAATTTCGTCCCATTCTCCTTTTATCCTTTTCATGAATCTTCAATCTTGAGATCAGATTAACTTGCATCTCGGTTGTCCACTAGCACTGTTCGAAGTGGTTGCATGTTTATCTTCCTGCAGGTTCGTTTCTTCTCTCTGATTGTTTATTTTTACGCCTTTTTTATTATTAGATTGAAACTGATTTTGATCTATACGTCCCATATAAATGTTGAAATGAGCAAGGTTTATGAGTCCATCCAGGGTTGGCCGGCTTTCTGGATAAGGCACTTTTTTTGATAGAGGCTCCACATAACACAGCAGGTGGGTAAAATTGTTTGTGTTACCTCCACTAGATGATTGCCTTGTAAAGCTCATGAGTATCATCCACCCATACAATTGTTCCTATAGTTTGCACTATAAGGACTGCCCTCCCGGAATAAAGACCCCCGTCTGCTCTGGTTTTGAAATCAGAGATTCTCCTTCTCCTAGGGTAACTGCTGGCAATGCTAACGAGCTTTTTATATCCGGAGCACTGGTTATCTGAATCTGCCAGATACTCGCCTTTCGTCCCTTCCCCTGTTATTTCCAAACATTTCCGCCACGTGAAGGCCGGGAGCTGGGTTAAGACTGCCAAAGACAGTATTTCCTGCATTTCAACGCTCATCTTCCTCAAACGTCCCACCTCAACCTGGAAATCTGCCTAATAGACACTGTAAAACATTTTGTAAATAAGAGCCCTCCCTAATTTAGAGTTAAGGATTCATATCAATTCAAGTTTTGTTTCATTCTTTTGTTCTCTTTCTTAATCTTTTTTGGGAACACATCTACAACACAAAGGTAGTTATTATAAAACAAAAAAAGAAATTCCTATTTCGGTTTTACTTCCCTGTGTTTTACTTTATGTATTTCAAAATAAATATATTTCATTTGCATAAGACCATGTCACTGGGGAAATTTAACTTTGAAAATAAATCTTTCTTTGGACAACATATTTCCTGACAGTAAATGGCGGCAGGCTGTTATTGTCATTTGTTTGGTAAAAACATTCTGCAATTTGTACAATTGATATATAATCAAGCCAACAATGTCACTCCATTAACTTTGCAATATACTTCGAAGTTAATACTTCATCTTCAGGCTACAAGGTAAAAATACAAAAACAGTAAAACTGCTGAATACAATATTTCCTATCTCATATCAACATCTCTCTACAGTATACACAGCTAAAGCGAAATGTAACATAATGAATTTGCCTCACATAACACGATGCCTATCGTGTTATGTGGGGCAAACTACCGACATCTGCTAACCCGTGTAAAGAAGCATAAGTATAAAGCCGTGGGACAGCATTTTAAAATGTGTAATGTGGAGCTATCAATCAATCATCCAGAAATAATAGCAAAGTCGACTAAGTCGGAATACAAGTTAATGACATCAGAGGCATTGCTTATTCGGGAAATAAAACCAACATTGAATACAAAGGATGAGTACAAAAGCCGCGAATTAGTCATAAGGGTTTAACTTGTTGACAAGGTCCCTCGAGGGAGGCTTCTTAATTATCATAGTTTATTCAAAAAGATTGAAGATTCGAATTCACTGTGTTAGATTTAGCTTTAGCTGTGTATACTGTAGAGAGATGTTGATATGAGATAGGAAATATTGTATTCAGCAGTTTTACTGTTTTTGTATTTTTGCCTTGTAGCCTGAAGATGAAGTATTAACTTTGAAATATATTGCAAAATTAATAAGATAATATTGTTGGTTTGATTATATATCATCTGTTGTTGTCATACCACCAGTTCCAAAAAAAATAAATCTTGTGCCTTTGCTGTCATGGCAACAACGAATCGCTTTTTGTNAAAGATTGAAGATTCGAATTCACTGTGTTACATTTCGCTTTAGCTGTGTATACTGTAGAGAGATGTTGATATGAGATAGGAAATATTGTATTCAGCAGTTTTACTGTTTTTGTATTTTTGCCTTGTAGCCTGAAGATGAAGTATTAACTTTGAAATATATTGCAAAATTAATAAGATAATATTGTTGGTTTGATTATATATCATCTGTTGTTGTCATACCACCAGTTCCAAAAAAAATAAATCTTGTGCCTTTGCTGTCATGGCAACAACGAATCGCTTTTTGTTCGATTGATTGCCGCAAGATCTATTTTTAATTTTCAAGCGGAAAGAATATCTTTCGTTTGTGCAGGAACTAATACATAATTTAGCTGAACTTGGATGTATATAAGTTAATCACTACTGAGCCCTAACGAAATTACTGTACCTTTCAAGAGAAATGAAATAATGTTTGTGTTGTGTTAAAATGTCCATGCGAAGAATCACGCCGATGGAGGGAGAAGTTGGCAACACACACAGTAAGTGAAGGAAGTGAATTCCACTTCCATTGTGTAGTTCATGTTGTGAGAAAGTTAGTGCAACTATGACTAGCTAGATATCTCTTATTTTCCATTTAGTTTCCATTTAATGGGTCGTTGTATTAATACGATCTTTACAGATTTGTTTTAAGAAAGGCGTTAGGAAAAGCAGCTCATTTTGTGAATTTGTCAAAGACACTTTCGTATGGGATTTGATCTTGTTGCTGATCTTCTTATTTTCTCTGTGCATTTGTCGAATACGTTGTTTTCATCCAGGAATCCGACTTAGAAGCAGAGTAATCTATTATAGCTTTTTCTTTGTAGACTGAGTATTACTTGCTGAGTTTCCAATGAAGATTGAAGTGTTTTGGTGTTCAGCCAATTCAGTTGCATGCAACATGAGTTGCGTAACCTATTTCTTCACTTTTCCCCCTTCACTCGAAATTGCTCTGCATTTTTAACAGGAACACTTACATGCTTTAATGTTATTTATCGATCTAATTTGATTTGAAGACATGTTCATTTTCTAGCCGGGCATCAAAGCTCCTTCAAAACTCTGGATGCTAAAGTAGCAATTCTGATCATTTGCTGCACTTGATCAGTTTATGTCGTGGACTTTTATGATTTGACATAGATACTTGATTCTACAAGGTTTAGATGCTATTTGCAGACACAGTTTGTTTCTTATTGTGTAGCTCTGGTACATTTGAATTGAAATCAAGGATGAAAGACAAGAATGCTAAATTCTGTTGTGTAACATCACCATGCTCTGATAAGTTCAATCGAAACTTGCTACAATTTACTAATGAGAGAATAGTAGTCATCTGATATGTTTAGGTGGTTCAAGATCTGTTATCAGAGAACGATGATATAAATGTCATTGCTGCCGAGTCTTTTCCTCAGTAGTTGAATAATGAACAGAAACGAACAGTCAACATTGTTATTTTTGTTATCGTTATCGTTACTTCTTTAACATTCATGATTAATTCCTGCCGCAGAGAGAAAGTGTAGAAAAATGTTATTTGGTTTACTATTATATTTTTTCTATTTGTACATTGATATATTGAACATTATAGTCAGATGTACGAGTAAGAAAAACTCTAACTTTACGTATCGTTACTTCTTTAACTTTATGAAAACTTAGAGTTTTTTCTTACTTGTATATCTGATTATATGATAGCTCCTACGTTTTAATGTGGCAGAGCACTGTTGCTGATGACATTTCATATTCATTTGTTACTATAATGAACAATTAAAGTTCTGCAGAGAGAGAGAGAGAGAGAGAAACAGAGAGAGAGAGAGAGAGAGAGAGAGAGAGAGAGAGAGAGTGAGAGAGAGAGAGAGAGAGAGAGAGAGAGAGAGACAACCACACACACACATATCGAT
>RDPX01000090.1:83564-101408 GCA_003991215.1 Morbakka virulenta | reverse complement strand
AAAAAAAAGAAAGATAAAAACAAAAGAAGAAAAAAAAAAAAGTAGAGAAATAAAAAGAAAAAAAGATAGATAGATAGAGAGAAAGATAGAAAGATAGATATATAGATAGATAGATAGATAGATAGATAGATAGATAGATAGATAGATAGATAGATAGATAGATAGATAGAAATAATAGTTCTTCTGCAACCATTTACAGTGCTCGATGGAAATCCAGAGCGAATACATGGTAAAATAGAAAACTCGAAACGTGTGTATAGAACTTAAAGTTTCATGTCTTACACTCATCAGCTATACTGGTATACACGAAACTTTAAGTTTTATACACAAGTTTTGAGTTTTTTCTTTTACCTTAGATAGATAGATAGATAGATTTATTTATGGATTGATAGATTGATAGATGGATAGATTAATTGATTGATTGATAGATAGATAGACAGAAAGACAACTTCACGAGTTTGTCATATTAAATTTTTAGTTAATATTACTTCTTGTGCAGATAATTAGTTGGCAAAATTTGTTTTTCTCAACATTATGCATGCAATAATGATGTTTATATTTTTTCTTTACCTACAGGTCACTTTGGAAATGGCGTCTTGTCGTATTTTCTGTTTCTCAAGTCTTTGCTGACGTTAAATTTTGTTATATTTCTCTTGGTATTTTGCTTCATGACAATTCCACAAATCCTGTTGACTTTTAAGATTCTTCGAGAGTATATTAGTCCAGATATGTCATCGTCAGTATCAGGTATAGTAAATGCAACTACAAGTGGCAACTCTACCGGAAACGCTACTTTCAGCAAACTTTTTCAAGGGTGCCAAGCCCCTCCTGTTCTTTCTGGTAGATCATTTGGGGATAAACTGTTGGACTTCTTTACAGGGCAAGTAAGTAACTATTTTGTTTAACGTTGCATTATGCAAATTTGTTGTCTTACTAGGAGTGTTGAAACTTGTACAGAGTGCTTGTACCGGTTCAACTGTCCATTCTCTTCTTACCTAGTCGGAGGCTTGTGTGTCACACTGCCCGACTACACGTTTCCTCCATAACTTTCCATTGGTCGCTTTACGTTGCAATGTCATGATACCGATTCCAGACATTTCTTTTATTTGCTTAACGTAGGTAAGACGTGGTCTTCCTCTTCTGTTTCGTCCCTGGCTAGTGGTGTAGAACAGATACTTGTTTGTGACGTTTGTGAGTTGGCAGGTCTTCCTGGCCAATGACTTAAACTTCATTATTGTCTTGCAATGACTGTTTCAGCAAGGTCTCTTCCTTTTACCTCATTTAGGATTTGTCAATGGGTCACTTTACCTGTGCATTTTACATTAAGCATTACGCAATAACAGCTTGTTGCAAAAGAGTGTAATTTGTTCTTGAGCATCTATGTAAGTTCTAATGTTTCTCCACCATAAAAAAGTATTGAGACATTTGAAGAGTTAAATAGCTGTACTTTTAATTTGTGTGATATCTGTGCCGACCTCAAGATTTTATCCAGTTTACAGAATTGGCTTCAAGCAATACTCTGTCTTTGCTTAAAGTCTTCATATGAGGTGGCTTTGTTGGCTCCAAGGTAGATCAGGGCTACTTATTTCATAACTAAACAACGAAGATCTGGTTTTCTCTCTGTTGATGTTTAACCCTGCCTTTGGACAGCTTGTTTAATGTCTATAAAGTGATCTTCAGTTGTTGTATCATCTGAATCAATTACAACAGTATCGTCCGCAAAACTCAGATAAGGTAACATTGTTTCTGGTTCTGTGTGAAAACCATGTAATGGGTTTGCTTGTCTTAAAATGTAATCCAAGATGATTAATAACCAGTAATGGAGCTAGAGTGTCTCCTTGTAGGATACCCGTGTTTAAAGAAATCCTTTACTTAGCTTGTCTCCAAGTCGAACTTTGCTTTTACTGTTTCTGTAGACTGTGTTGATGGTGTTCACACTTTTTGAGGGTACTCCATAGTTTCATAGTATTTTCGACATAAATAGGTTTCTGTCAACAAGGTGAAAAGCCTTATTGAAGTCTATGAATGTGGCTATTATAGGGAGCTGCTCTTTGTGATATGCTTTAATAATCCTTCTTGGAATGTATATTTGTTGGAGACATTTCTGCTTAATATAGTCTTAGTACTTAATCGATGGGATCATTTATTCGATTGAGTATCATTCTGTTATAGATTTTACTGACAATTGACATAAAAGAAATTCCTCTAAAATCATTTATTGACTAAGACAGGTTTTCTGTAAAAGGCACTTTGATGTTTTTTCTCCATTAATGAGGGGATACTTGAGGATTCAATATGAAATTACATATAAACAAGAGTACAGAATGTACATCATCCCCACCATGTTGGAATGCCTCTGTTTTTACGGAGTTAATTCCAGGTTATGTGTGCTGTTTTGTGTGGCTGGCGATGGAATGCTTTGAAAAGTTTATTGTCATTTGTGTCAAGATGAAATCTGTTTTCTAGCGGATTGTGGGGAGCTTTCACGCAATTCGCTTTCAGTGTGTGCATTAAGGTCACCAAGAATAACAATAAAGTTCTGGTTTGGAATATTAGCTATAGTATCATTAANTCTCCATTAATGAGGGGATACTTGAGGATTCAATATGAAATTACATATAAACAAGAGTACAGAATGTACATCATCCCCACCATGTTGGAATGCCTCTGTTTTTACGGAGTTAATTCCAGGTTATGTGTGCTGTTTTGTGTGGCTGGCGATGGAATGCTTTGAAAAGTTTATTGTCATTTGTGTCAAGATGAAATCTGTTTTCTAGCGGATTGTGGGGAGCTTTCACGCAATTCGCTTTCAGTGTGTGCATTAAGGTCACCAAGAATAACAATAAAGTTCTGGTTTGGAATATTAGCTATAGTATCATTAAACTGATCGAAGAACCTGCCCTTCACTTCTGCATATGCACTTTCTGTCGGAGCGTGGGCACATATTACTGTTATTTGTGGATCATGTCTGTGTCGTTTTTATGATCCTATCACTAACTTTAGTAATCTGAGAGGTACGATTTATCAGGTTTTTCTTTACAAGTTATTTTATTTTTCCAAAGTCCTCATTGGTTGCTAAAGCGTAATAGCAGTAATAGTCTGTGCTCCGAAAAATGGTGGTATTGAATCTGAAATTCAGCCTGTCCTTCTGTACAGCTATGATGTCAATACCAACTTTCTTAAAACCTAAAATCAATTGATGAAATCGGGCTTTTTTGTATCAAGTCCGTACACTGTATCTTGATAATGTGAGGGGCTTTCGAACTTTCATTCGTGTTTTAATGTTTCACAGTAATGTTTTGGAATTGTTTCCTGCTTTTTAGTTGAACTTTACTAACATATTTACTAGTGATATCATATGGAGAGTCACCTGGTATAAAATTCTTTCGTAATACCTTTGCTACATGACATGATTCGCATACAAAACGTTTACCTAGCATGTTTAAAGGCTGTTAGAAAGAGATTAAAAATGGAATTTCAAATCATGGTAAAAAACTATTCTAATTAGTTGTTTGTCATGCCAATGACTATGGATCAGTTAAGAATATCGATTGTGTATTCAGAGCTAAGTACAATGACCGTACACCAGATACTGTCCCATCGTAGCTATCCAACAAGGGGATTTTTCCGGTTGCTTTTTTTCTGTAGGAGTGACTTCAATACCCCTGATAAAGTTAATTTCCAGTATCATAAAAATTTACCATATGAAAACGTGTTTAGCTGTTGTACTTTGCGTAACATTTATGTTGATTTTCTCAACACGGTTTGAAAAGTGCTGGACAGAATGACAAACAACTGGAAAATTTTTTTAAAGGATGATAGAACACAACAGATACAGAATGTGTTATTCGTTTTATATTTTATTTCTGTCTTTCAACAGCCTAACCCAGATGTTTACCATAAGAGAACATTTTACTATTGCACTAACCTGTTTTATTTCATAACAGGGATATGTTAACACAACTATGATGTTTTATAGTAATTATGCTGGCCGACTGCTGATTGGTAACACAGGCCTCTACTACGATATGCCACTTGCCTACGTGTTGGTAGGCGGGGCTTATTTCATCGTTAGTCTGATACATATGGTGAAAAGGTAAGCATTGAAGCAGGTCAACTGAGAGAACTTTTCGTATCGTTATTTTTGTTTTATATTTTACTATCAAGAGATATTCATGCTGTTCTTTCTTTAAATAACGGAGCTATTTATATTAATAATGTAAACGTGTTAAAACCGGGTCACACTAATATCTCTATTCCCTACACCATGAGCAATATACAATAAAGGAAAATGTCAATTTTCATTAACTGGGGCTCAGACGGTGCCCTTCACAGGGACGTGGATTTGGCAATGAGGAATTTCTTGGCTGGATGCCCTGCCTGAAGGCAACCAATGGCCTTTTCTTTTTGTGAATTTCCAAAGTCGCCCGCTTGGGGAATGGAATCCGCAATTCATGGTTATGGTGCAGTTGCACTAACCATTAAGCCACGGCTCCTCTTCATGTCACTTTTAGATGTGTTTATTGTACGTTTTTCGACTTGACTTTTTTCGAATCTGTAGTTGAAAATCGAAAATAGTTTAAAATTTCAAAATAGAGGCCAGACGTCAAATTCTCTACGTTATTATATTTTTACTGTATTTGACCTTGATGTTGCAAAGTATCCAATGATATAAAACATGCTCCATTGCAACGTGTAAAGCCTGTTTTGAATGTGTAAATTTGAGGCTGGATTCAAAATCTTACACTGGAAGAAATTATTTGCACAGGAAGGCTGTTGTGAAAATGAGTGGCCTAAGAAATGGTCTTTCCCTACAAGATGAGAAGTAAGCTTCGCCGCACAAATTCCACTATGTATGCCTGGTATTTGATCCTACTATCAGGAAACATATAGATGAACCCAGGACCCACAAGGAGAGTGAAAGGTTCTTGGTCGATTTGTTATAAAGGATGCCGAACAAAGTCTACTTTGTGTGGCTACTGCGATTGATTGTACCATACTAAGTGTATTGGCATGTGTAATGTGGAGTATGCTACATTAGGAAAACCCAGTGCTTGATGGGACTGGATACGTTGCTTGTTTCCAAATACATTTATAGGTCAAAACATTGGAAAAACGATAGGTAGTACGCAACACGAGACAGTTTAGCAAGAATATATGTTTCTAAAACTTAAAACGAGGCCTCAAAATAGGTCATTTGAATGTAAACATGCTATACAATAAGTTCAATGAAAGAATTACTTTAGCATACCTCACGTGATTTACTTGGATTCACAAAAATGTGGTTAGCATCAGATATTGATGATGACAAGCTTGAAATAGAGGGTTATTCAATCTTTCATGAGGACAGAGGGACCAAGGGTAAATCAGAACGTGATGGAGTAAGTTTTTTCAACTCATTTACATTCCTCAATACAATCAAAAACGAGAATATAATTACGGGAGACTTCAATATTAATTTTTCCAGTAAAACTGGAAAATATATGAAACTGTGGAAAGTTGTTAGTCAACAAAGTTGAAAGGTAGAAGAAAGCTTATTAAAGGATGCTAAAGGAGAATGTTGTGTAATTGAAAGATCAGTTACTTAATATGTTGTGTACGGTTAAAAGTTTTGGAGTTGCCTAATAAAGTATTGTTTGAAATTGTACTTTTTATTGTGTCAAAACCGAGTTCACTAACTCTTCTGTAGGCACACCAAATTTTTTGTTTAATATGGCTACGAATTATCTTGTGTAGATGTCGTTTGTTATTTATTTATCTGCACCTTGTACACACACTCGAGAGATAAGCATGATAGCTTTTGGAAGAAAATCTGTAAGTAGGAGTGTACATCTGGCAACTATTAGGGATTCTCCCACCAACACTGAATATAACGTGGATTTAGGAATATTGCTGTCCAGATGAGGAGTTCTAGCTATTGAAAAGGGGAAATATATATATTATCACGCTTATCATATCATATAGCAATGTCAAGGTTAAGGAAATTAGCATGACTAACGTTATATTCTAACTTACTGGGATAGATATCTTTTTAGCCCAGGCCAAATTGACCTATTTATATATATATATATATATTATATTATTATATATGACATATTGAATGTACAAAATGACAGTTTAATTAAAATTCTTGTTTACTTTCAGTCTTGCTAGAGGATTTACAGAAAGTGTTATTGAAAGTGGAGGACTGTTCTATTCTTTCTGTAACAAAATCTTCGCCAGCTGGGATTACTGTATTGTCAGTGAAAAGGCAGCAGCATTAAAATCCAAGAATATTTTACAAGATTTGGAGGTAGGAATTTCGTATTGATATAATGAATAATTCATTCAAAGATATTAGATGTTGTACAGTATATGAAAAATAAAGTTTCGAAACTGAAATATGTACACCTGCGCTGTGTTTGTGCAATTCCTGCAAGTAACTCTATAGTGCTTTTTTTCATCAACTTGAATTATAAAGAAGTTATAAAAAATCATAATATAAAAAAAGATGATAATATAATATCAAAATTAATTAGTTATCCTGGGTATGGCGATAAACTGCACACTGATGTGGAGTTTCGACGTGGCTGAACGAGGTTACCCTTTGCCACAACTACCACCAGGTCACCCTTGAGCAAGGTGTAGCAACTGTTATCCTACTCCTAGACTTTGAAATATCGGGTTGACTTTCGGCAGAGTTAAGTCTTTTGAGAATCCTCGAGTATCTGGAATTATTAGGTTGGTGTCTGACGCGGGATATACTACCTCAGAGAAATCATGCAACTCTCTTTATCCGTAGTGAAGGCATCTTGATAGAGGTTGTGTCTTGACAAAAATACTAGGGAAGGAAAACCTTTATGAAACCAGCTCATTTTCAAAACAATGAAAAATAAACATGAAACAGATAACGGCATTAACGGGGCTGGAGGCAATGCTGAAGGTTCTGGGCTTGGTTGTGCGGGGATGAAAGCCGGGCTCCCCTTGGTCGTCATCCCACAAATGGTGAGCCAAAACCACCAAGGTTTGGAACCTACCGCAAACAAGAAATTAAGAGACGTAGAGAGACGCCTGGTAAGAGACACAAGTGGAAGAAGGATGAGAATAGTATTGCCTTGGAGTGTTTCTACAGAGGCTTTGAGGTTGATGAGAGAGGCATTGGGAGAATAGTGCTAGATCTTTGGAAGGAACTTGGCATGTTCAACATCGATATGAACAAATTGATGACCAGGATTCCCACAGTAAGGCAAAAGAAATTATTTACAGTTGTTGAGGTTAAGGAGATCAGGAGGTCGATCGGTGTTGTTCAGGATGATGGTGGCTATCTCGAATCAGAAGAAGAGGAAGGCATTGCTGAAAACAACGTATCTTTTAATGGTCTTGGAGCTCCTGGTGTAGACAGTGAACATCAGCCCAATGAAAAAATCTTACAGTTGAGTGATGAAGAGAATGAGATCTTGGCAAGACTGACAGAGATTGTGATTTCACACCCTGAGCTTGGACCACTAAATTTGCTCTTTACAGATCATCGTAAAGTTCAAGCTGAAACAGTGAAAGTGGATGGTGTACTCAAGCATGTCCGAACTAATAATATCATAGAGTTAGGGGATTAAATACGCGCTACAGCAGTTGTTGTCCATGAATGGGTAGTTGTTAGACCATTGGAAAAGAAGAAAGCGCAAGAGTCCATGTGGAAGAGGAGAATTGACTGAGGCATTCTGACCCTCAGAAAACATCCTAGTAGGATTGGGGGGACTTGAAGCAGTGCTAAACAATCGATTCAACAGGATCTGCAACCGAAGAAGCACAAGGTCAAGGGAAAAGGATTCAGGGTGGTAATGGAAGAGATCAAACAGAGGATGTCTAGCAAATCAGTAAAAATGAGAAAGGACACTGATCGCATTGCCCATTGTAAGCAGAATATCTTCTTTAACACCAATCAGAGCCAGTTTTTCAGGAAACTAGGAGATATCCAAAAGGATGAACCAACGAGCCCAGAGAAAGCCACCCAATTTTGGAATGGTTGAAAGGCCTGACAGAGAAACTGCATGGCATTCCTGACCATGAGAGTTTTGAAATACTCAAAGAAGATTTCAAACAATGTGTCACAGGCCTACAAAACTGGAATGCTCCAAACCCTGATGGAATTCGGGAGTTTTGGCTCAAAAGGTTCAAATCGCTCCTAAGCCAAATTGCTGAAGAGCTGAACGAGTGTCTGTTAATAGGAGACGTGCCCTCATGAATGGTGAACGGTCGGATAATTCCTATAATGAAAGACGCAGCTAAAAGTTCTGAAGTAGGAAACTATCGGCTTACAGCTTGCTTGAATCATTTGTCGAAGGTATTCAATAGAGGGCTTGCTGACAAAACGTACGAGCACAAGAACAGAACCAATTGCTCCCTCTGGAGCAAAAATTAGTACAAAGTAAGTATATTGGAATATTAGAAGTAGAGAACATCCTGGAAGAAGAGATGAAAGTGTAGGTAAAGAATGACTATTTTGACCGTGTAAGAAAATTGTTGAAGTCTGATCTGAAGTCGAGGAACCTCTGTCATCAATATATACGCTGTTGCTGTCAGCTGATACAGTGCAGCTATACATGATTGGGACATCGATGAACCTAACGTCTTGGACCAGCAGACACGCAAGCGCCTGAATAAATGCAATAAGTATGTCAGTTCGACATTGAACCTGCAGCAAGATGCTATAAAAGGAAAGCTGCAATGCAAAACCAGGGTTGAAGAGGAGAGAATAAGGCACCAGAAAGCAATGGACATGCATAGATAGTTGAAAGGAGAACTGAAGATATAAAGACTGAGGACTCTTGGCTATGGTTGTCAAGGGGTGACATGAAAAGAGAAACAAAACGCGTTTTGATAGCATCCCAAGAACAGGTTCTAGCCACTAACTCTGTAGAGAATAAGTACTACAAAACAGTTGAAAGTAACTTGTGCCAAATGTGTGGCCGAGATTCGGAGGGAATAATGTACATTGTCTGTAAATGTACGCCGCTTGCTTAACGCGAGCATAAAAGGCAACATTATATTGTGTGCAAAAACTACCACCAGAATCATTGTTGTAAGTTTGGTATTGAGGTAGCTGAGAAGTGGTATGACCATGTACCGGAATCAGTCGTTCAAACTGACAAGGTGACGATCCTTTAGGACTTCAAGATACAAACCAACAGGCGACTTCAACATAATAAGCCAGACATCAGGCTGCTCATGAATAGAGACTCATGAATGTCTTATTGTTGTTACTGCATGTCCAGGTAACCACAGTGTGATGCAGAAAGAAGCTGAAAAGATCTTAAGGCATATTGATCTGAAAATTGAGATTTTAAAAACCCCAATAATAATTGGAGCTCTGAGAAGCATTCCACCGAGGCTAAAAAGATTTTTAAAGCAACTAAAAATCAAACACGATATCTGCAGTCTGCAGAAGCCTTTCCTCCTGGGAACTGCCCACGTTTTGCACAAAGTCCTCAGTGTCTAAAGACTAAAGAAATGGACCTGATGCTGAAATAAATAAATAAATAAATAACCCATAAATTCCCACACTGTAATAATATAATATAATATATAATATAATTTAATATAATATAATATATATAATATAATTTAATATAATATAATATATAATATAATATAATATAATATAATTTAATATAATATAATATAATATATATAATATAATTTAATATAATATAATATATATAATATAATATAATATAATATAAAATAATATTATAATTTAATATAATATAATATAATCATATAAAAATTAATCCAAGAAAATGTAATAACACTCTCATTTTCCCACAAACCAATTCTGATGAATTTATTTACATTTTTTGCCAGATCTAGAGGTATGAATTTACAACAATTTTTTAACATTATGCCTGTTTTGTCAGATGATATGACATGATACTATCTGCTCTTTCCAAATTGTTTCCAACCCGGATGTTTTCCTTTGTGTATAAAGTAGAAGTAAGAGTTTGTTAATTTTGTTTTTTAGGCAGAATTGCTGGAGGTAAAGAGAAGGAAAATGCTAGAGAACAGAACAAGATGCCAGATTTGTCGAATATATTTAGTCCGTGTCCTCATATCATTTATCGTCCTGGTGATACTCGGAGCAGCCACATATGCTATTATAAAAGCTGTGGAGGTGTCAACAGATCCAGTATGTTGAATATGTCAAAATATATTCAGTTTGGTTATTTGTTTTTTTATCTTGAGCAGAAATGCTGAGCAATTTCTTTGGTCTAAAGTCTAAAGGAAATGTACTGCCTTACTCCATATTTTGTACCATTAATTTCATTTAACTTTTTAACTTATAGTTGCAATGGTAGCAGTGCTGGGACGATTTACCACTGTCATATTTCACGTAATTACAAAGATTAATGTCCTGCAAACAATCATTATTACATGGATACTGACTTATCTTTATTCTCATCTTGCTGATTGGCATATTTACCAGTGCCAATAGGTTAAAATTTATTTTTTTTACTTCTAGGAATTTACAAGGCAAGGAAACAGCTTTGTCACTATTCTTGCACGCTGGGCCTCATCACTTACAATTACAGTACTAAACGTCGTGCTTCCTTTCGTGTTTAGTGGATTGACTTCTCTGGAGGATTGGAGTCCAAAAATTTATGTGGCTATGAGTTTATGGAGGTGCGTAACATTATTGGGAAAAGTACAGTATTTTTACTTTACCACGCAGTTTACTGTTAAGTTAAGTTTAACAACAGCCTTATGCTACTTGCTTATCTTTCAGGGGTCTACTTTTTGAACTGTTCCGTGTATCGATAAAAGAGATTTAAGTACTAGTTACAGTGGTGGCTTCTGCTAACATTTTACAGTGGTAGAAACAAAAACTAGCGTCTGTGAATAATGTACGTTAGCTGTTATGAAAAGTACACAGGGCAATGCTTAAGCATTTTGACAACTTCTGACTTTTTGAATGGTATGGAAGAATATTGTTAGAAAATGCTATGAAAATGGAAAACCTTTAAAAGCTGAGGTTGTGAATCTGAAACAAATTTGATATTATACAAAAGCAAGTGCGTTCAAATATCAACGAAAAATATATAAGATTACCACAATTAGAGAAGATTTTGAACTAATTTTTTATTTCTTAAATAATTAAACTAAAAAGCCAATTTTTCATAACAGAGAGATGATTCCTTTGAACTGTCACTTTTATGAAATATAATTGAAATTGAAATAAAATTAATACAAAATAAAAGAAATTTGTAAAATGTAATGATAAATAGTCACAGTTTTCAAAGTTTTTTGCCTTTGCACAGAAATGTATAATGACCTTTCGTCAAAAGTATTTGTTGTTTTCAGCAGGTTGCAGTTTTGGAGATTTTCCGATTAACCATTGACAAAGACTGTTCCAAAGATATGAAGACATTTTAAATAATCAGTTGCATGAAAGAAGCAATTTCTGTTTTCAGGTGTACTGTAATCACTCAGTTTTTATATGATGGTTACTTGCATGCCAAATCAACAAAGTCATGACACCGCCCCCTTCAGATTCAACTGAAATCTTTATCAAGGACAGAAGTCTTGTGGTGTGTATAATCTGAAAATTTCAAGTCAATATCTTGTGTAGTTTTCCTTTCGACCAAAGACTAGGCGCACCGGCGAAAACTGTGCTGCCGTCAGGCCCTGCCAGCCGGGTGAGAAAATTGACAAATATTAATGAAATGAATCTCGACCAGTCTAGCAATATGGTTAGGGCGTCCCCCATAAGCGACGCACAGTGTCATCTCCCGGATACTGTGAACAGTAGACAAGGGGTACCGCTTGCGGCTAAAGAAGCTAGGGAAGGACGAAGCCCATACGAGTAGGAACATGGAACGTTGGTAACATGACTGGAAAGGGGTGGGAATTGCCTGACGTCATGATAAGAAGGAAGATTGAAATCCTGTATGTACAAGAGACTAAATGGAAAGGTGACAGATCAAGGGAGATGGGTGAAGGGTTCAAGCTGATTTATTATGGTGTTGAAAAGTAGAGGAATGGGGTTGGGGTAATTGTAAGTGAGGACATCAAAGTCAACGTAGTAGATGTGAAGAGGATAAGTGACAGAATTATAAGTGTAAAGATTGGCACAGAAGAAGGAATGGTCAACGTTGTGAGAGCATATGCTCCACAAGTAGGATGCGCGGAAAACGAAAATGAGGCCTTTTTAACGGAGCTGGCAGACGTCGTGAGAGCCATACCTACTACAGAGAGGATCATAATTGGAGCAGATCTAAATGGACATGTGGGCAGAGATGGAACAGGATTCAAAAGATACCACGCTTGACAGGGATATGGGGTGCAGAACATAGAAGGAAGGAAGATATTGGAAACTGCTGAATCGCTTGACCTGTTCATTGCCAACACAGGGTTCCAGAAAAGAGAGGAACATAAGATAACATACAGCAGTGGATGTAAAGATCGGAAGGAGGTCAGCGATTGTAGGGTGATACCTGGAGAACCTTTAGTGGGCCAATGCCGCTTAGTAGTCATGGACTTGAGGGTTAGACGAAAGAAGAAAAAGCAAGCACGAAGGCCTGGCAAACTAAAGGTATGGAAACTGCAGGATGCAATGTCGGCAGAAGCGTTCAAAAATGCGGTGCTTTAGAGAAGCGGGCAAGGAGAGACGAGCAACGGAGACGAAGAATGGAGGAGGATGAAATCTAGAACTAAACCAACAGACCGAGATACTTGGTGGTGGACAGAAATGATACAGGCTGCCATTAAAATGAAGAAAGGGGGCGTATAGATCTATGAGGAGAACTCAGACAGTTCAATCTGTGGAAGCCTACCAGGCCTACAGAAGAGACGCTAAGAGGGCAGTGGCACATGCAAAAGCGGAGAGCTGTAGAAACTGGTACAGGGAGTTGGAATCTGCTGAGGGACAGAAGAAAGTATTTAGGATTGCGAAAGCACGTGATAGAGCAAAGAGGGACACAGGGGATGTTACTCTAATTAAGGACAGGGACGGCAAGACACTATCCGATGATGCCAATGTGAAAGGAAAATGGAAAGAGTATTTCCAGAATCTACTCAACACTGAAAACGACAAAGAGGAGTTAGAAGAATTACAAGCAGTAGAAGGTCCATAAACCCAAATCACTACAGAGGAGGTCAGAAATGCCTTGAGGAATATGAAAGGAGGAAAAGTTGCAGGCCCAAGCGAAGTCTCTGCTGAGATGTTCAAGACACTTGGTGATGAAGGGGTCATATGGCTCACGGAGGTCTTCAACCTGCTCCAGAAGGAGGACACCGTCCCTGAGGACTGGCGGCAGAGTTGGCTCATACCAATTTACAAGCAGAAAGGCGATATTCTGGATTGTAATAACTACAGAGGTATAAAGCTACAAGACCACGCAATGAAAATATATGAGCGAGTGATAGACAAAAGGCTGAGAAGTAAAATTAACATAGATGAGATGCAGTTTGGGTTCATGCCAGGAAAGGGGACAACAGACGCTATATACATTATGAGACAGAAGTTGGAGAAAGCGATGGAAGGAAATGAAAGAACATACCATAGAAAGCGTACCACAGAGTGCCAAGGGAGGTGGTATACTGGAGCCTGAGGAAGAGAGGTGTGACTGAGAAAATGGTTAGGATGGTCCAAAGCCTCTACCAAGACTGCACTACATCGGTACAGTACGCGGGCGAGAGTACACCACCTTTGAAGTTAGAGTGGGGCTCCACCAAGGTTCTGCCTTGAGCCCTTTTCTGTTTTCAGTGGTCATGAACACGGTCAGTGCAACGGCCAGAAGCGGCATCCCAGAGGAAATACTGTATGCGGATGATCTCGTTGTCACAGCAAAGAGCAAGGAAGAGTTATAGCGAAGGGTCCATCTGTGGCAGGGACAATTGGAAAAGAAGAGACTAAAAGTCAACAACAAAAAGACAGAGGTCATGGTGGCAAGCAAAGTAAGACAAGACGTGAACATTAGAGACACAAAGAATGACAAAATCAGTCAAGTGGGAAAATTTTCTTACCTAGGCTCAATGATATCCAAGCAGGGTGGGTGCCGGGAAGAGGTAAATGCCAGGATTAGCAGAGCATGGAAAAAATGGAGAGAGGTCAGCGAGGTAGTTTGTGATAAAAAGATGCCTTTGAAGCTGAAGACCAAGGTCTACACAGCAGCCATTCACCCTGTGCTACTATATGGGTTGGAGATGGCGGCCCTGAGAAAAGCAGAGGAGAAGGCCCTGGAAGCGACAGAGATGAAGATGTTGAGAGGGATGTGTGGCATTTCACTCATGGAGCACCGCACCAACGAAGACATTAGAAGGTTTGTTGGCGTCACAAACATATCCAACAAGACAAGAAAAGCAAGGTTGAAATGGTATTGGCACGTGATGAGGAGAAGTCAAGAGAACCCAATAAAACAAGCGTGACAGGCGACAGTCCAAGGGAAAAGGAGCAGAGGCAGGCAGAGGCTGAGATGGAGAGATGTTATAAGGGAGGACATGAGGTAAGTTGGACCAGATCCGGAGGACTACAAGGAGCGTTGTGTCGAGCGGCCGACCCGCCTTATTGATGGAACAAGACCACAAGAAGAAGAGAAATTGGTTTTAGACAGTGGACCTCAACTGGCAGTGCAATGTTGATTATGGTTGCCCATGGATTATTTGAATTAGTATGAAAATTAGTGAAAAAATTTAGTAATTTAACAACATATTCCTTTATTGCAAAGGCACGAGTATCTCAAAGACTGCAAAGAAGGTCTGGAAGAAGAAACTTTTATTATTATTTGCAATTTTGCAGAAAATTCTAATACAAGTATCTTGAACCCTTCATCCTGTTTGAGTTTACTTGAAAAGTAATGGCAAAATCTGTGAGAAGCCCCTGTGCTTTGTATCTAATAATTTGACACATGATAGAAGTTTAGTTTATGAAGTAGTGAAATTAACAATAGATTTTATACAGTAAAAGTTTTATAGGATATCAAACGCCTACACCATTCTAGAGATGGCTGCTCTGAACAGTATAAGAACTTTAAAAAGCTTTTTCAACCTATGATTGAAAAGAATGACTTTAACATTTAATGCCAGATGTCGTTTTTTGGAGCAAGTCATTGGAAATCCCTTTGTCATGGCACTGGTACGACATTGGAGCGGCTAACTGCACAAGCAAGTCTACAGCGACATGTAAACAGCCAAATTTTAACTGCTGATAAACTTTTCCAACTTAGCAGGATGAAGATTCAAGGATTAAGAGCGAAAAAATAAATGGCGCACCTTCATTTCTAGAAAGGGGGTATTTAAAAGCTGGGTGACTGTCAGGTACTCGCACTTTTCATAATTTTATTCTTCTGTCAAGTACTGTTATTGGAGCGAAGCGTGTCTCGAAAGATGCAAATTATTGTTTTGTATACAACCTTGATAAAGATTTCAGTTGAATCTGAAGGGTATGGTGTCATGACTTTGTTGATTTGGCATAGATTAATCCTGATAGGAATGAAAACTTATCCAAATCTAACAATTGGGGAGTACGTTAGGTATTGCTGATGACGCTCAAAGAAAAGCACAAATTCTGAAATGAAAATGAAATAAGCGCTTGTCTATGAACTACTGATTATCAGTAGAATTGTACTTCGGGGGTCTGACGCATTTTTATAAAAATGGGCTGTAACATGACATTTCCCCATGTTCTATGCTACTTATTATACAATGGTTTCATAAGTAAACAAACAAACGAAAATAATAGTGTTCTTCTTCTACCATTTACAGTGCTCAATGGAAATATAGAGCGAATATACAAAGTATAAAGAGAAAATTCAAAACCTTTGTATAGAACTTAACGTTTCGTGTCTTACACTCATCCTATAGCTGCTGGAATAGCTGATGAGTGTAAGACACGAAACTTTCTTTAACTTTCTTTAAAGTTCTATACAAAAGTTTTGAGTTTTCTCATTTTACCTTGTACAATGGTTTCATGTAATATTATGCACTTTTTGTTCTGTATAACATTGTTTTATGTAGTATTGTGTAATATTATCAATATTTATAATACTTTTTATACAACAATTTCACAGCAATATATAACAATTTCATAACAACAATTTGTAATAATTTTTTTAAACAATTTGATGGAAAAGAAAATTATGAAATCATCTGAAAATTATGTATCTTAACACCATCAAAAGGCATTCATATGAAAGTCAATCATCTTATGTCTTCATGACTAATATTTAAGCCTTTTTGAAATACAAATGGTTTAAAGATTTAGTAAGAGATATGGTGGATTCATTAAAAAAGAATGTCACACATCAATTCCTTACATCTAATTCATTTCCTTGTTTTCTTACGTATATCATATGTTTAACATTAATTATTGATAATGTTAAACACACCATAATGTTACATATCGTTTTTTTACCCACTTCCAAACACACTGATCTATGCTATTAAAACATTATCTAGCAGTAAATACATTATATTAAACCATTTTAATTAATCACATCATTCTTTACCTATGTATTACACACACTAATATACCTATCTTGTGTTATCGTGTAGTCGTATTGGTTTGAAATAATGCAAGAAGCATTACTACAAACCAATACGACCTCAGAAAGGAAGAAAACCTCCTTCAAAAGGTTCTCTTTCTAATGGATACCCTGGAAGGGATGTTCAGAGAGCATAACGAAAACTATCAGGCGTAATCATGAAGAAGAAAAAGAATTTGTAAAACAAGTATGTTTTCCCTACATCAAGGGTATCAGTGAACAGCTAAGACGAACTCTCCGACAGTATAATATCAAGTGTTCATTTTTCACAACATCCACCCCTAGGACGATGTTCCCCAAGCCAAAGGATTCAGCTCCACTTGAAGAGAGAAACAATATTTTTATATTTATAGACTGCATTGTAAGAACTGGCCTGCCCTTTACATTGGAGAGCCAATACGTTCCATGAGTTAAAGAGAAAAAGAACATAAGACATGTTCAAAAAGGTAACACCAAGAGTCATGAAATAGCAGACCACTGATGGACAAAATATTACACTTTTGGCTGGGAAAATAAAAAGATTCTTGACAGGGAAATAAATGCAACCACAAGAGAAATTAAAAAAGCCATCCATTTCCTGGAGCACAGCAATCACATCAACAGTATATCTTGCACTCTTCCAGAAATATGGCTTCCAGCATTACAGAAAAGAAACACAACAAACAAAAAATAGGTCACTCCTGAAAACAATTCGATCCCTGTCACCAAGCACGTCTGCAATATTAAAGTGTAAAATAGCTATGTCTGATTACTTCAGTAGCCTGACGATGGGAAAAGTATCCATCGAAGCATAGCTGAGAAAAAGCTTACGACTCACGACATGACATACATGAATGGGTTCCGCCGAATTCATAAAAATCAAGAATTTTTATGGTGCTCAAACCTGTTTGTGATTTGGGCAAAAGAATATAAGCTGTCCATTATTTATTAATATTAATCACTCTTTTATTTAACAAACAATATTACTTTACAGTTATGAAATGGAAAGTTCAGAGTGAACAGAAACATCTTAGGATCCCAAGGCTCAGGGCATGGAAGCTGGGGGAAAAGAAGCAGGAATTCAAAAAGGCAGTACATGAAAGGAAGGCAGGAAGGACATGTGAGAAGGTGGATGAAGAATGGCATCTCTTAAAAACAGCTGTCAAGGGTGCAGTAGAAGAGGTATGTGGAAGGAGCAAAGGTGGGCGATCGGTGCAAAGGGAAACATGGTGGTGGCAAGAGAGAGTGCAAGTGGCAATTGCAAAGAAAAAGAGGGCTTTCAAAGAGTGGAAGAAAGTGCAAACAGTTGAACCAGAAGCAGAAGCAGAATATCGAAAAGCAAGCAAAGAAT
>RDPX01000090.1:35845-79500 GCA_003991215.1 Morbakka virulenta | reverse complement strand
GCTTTTAGTCCTGGTCCAAGCAAATAGGTCCAAATGGGAAGTTAAACAATATGTGACCCCGTGCCCCTACCGAACGATCGATCGATCGATCGATCGATCTATCTATCTATCTATCTATCTATCTATCTATCTATCTATCTATCTATCTATTTATTTATCTATCTATCTATCCATCTATCTATCTATCTATATATCTACCTATCTATCTATTTATTTATCTATCTATCTATCTATCTATCTATCTATCTATCTATCTATCTATTTATCTATCTATCTATCTATCTATCTATCCATCTATCTATCTATCTATCTATCTCGTTCTATGTTGTTATTATTCTTTTGTATTTTTTTCATTCCTTTACCTTTATATACCCAGTACATAACTTCACTCACCCTAGTTAACTGGTTACCCAGTGTTTGATTTCATAAACGAGACTACGTACGAGCATTAATGGGGTCGTAATACACATTATCGTAAGTCGTGTATCAGCTTCTTCCACAGGTTCTAGTTCCTCTCATACTGGAATTATTTCTTCTTCCTCATTTCTATACTCACACCGTAATATGATCCCTTCATTTGTTTTAGTACTTTCTTCGTGATTCTGTCTCTCTATTTTTGAATAATAATTATCCACAAAAATGACCCATTCGGCACATTTTTTTATTACTAGAAGTGTTTTAAATAATAGGAAGTTGTAAGATTTCGTCTCTTTTTATGTTAAGTGACGAGAGGGAGTCTGTTTCTATAAACAGCATCATTCTTTAGATTTGCTCTGCTAATATTGGCTACAGAAGTCTTTAGACTTCCCCATTTGGTATGTGCGACACCAGTCTTTAAATTTGCTCAGTGGAGACGTCAACGAATACTTTGAATAATAGTAATAATAGTACTTTCTGTCGCTTTATTTGCCCCATAATGAGACAAGTTACTCTTGAAACGAAGCTTGTCATGGATCACGAAATTCTTTATGTCGTTGATCTCGCTTTGAGGCGAGCGAACTGACAAGAAGTCCTGAATAAAGTGAACTGTATTATTTCTTTAGTTAGTACTTTTCTTAATTTGGGTGTGTTTTTGCCAACGCAATAGTTCTAGCACCCAAATGGATTTGTAAGAGACGCTTATTTCTAATTTTATTTCACGATCTTATTGGTTTTCTGTTGGTTTTTTTCACAGTGTTGGGAAAATCAAATTGGAGCCCAGATGTTTAATTTAATTTGGATTGATTTTTTTGCCAATGTTGGGTCAACCATTCTGGTCGAAACCGGACGAAAGTAAGTGTTCGAGGTTTGCTTGGTTACCAAGAATGTGCTACTTATATAGAAATTAAAATATCTTTCAGTGTTGTTGTTTTTTTGGTTTGTTTGTTTTCAAGGGCAACACTGATTTCCAACCCCTGCTGCCTTGCGGTGGTTCCCTTTTTTTCGAAAGGCTTCAGGAGTAAACTTTAAGATAAAATCAGAAGCCGGAATCCCATAGGCAGTTTGGTGCCACTCACAGCACCATTCTGGCAACTCCTGCAACAAAACTGGGTCCCACTCGTATCGGTACTACCCTTCCACTGGATTAGCCCAGTGCTGTCGAGAAGGGGGATTTACTGCATGGGTAACAGTCCATCCTCCTACGCACTACCCAGGTATGCACTTTGTAAAATGATATTCAACACCAGATCACATTAAACTGGAGAGGTCACTCCAGCTTCGCTGCTCACACAGTGCAGGCACAACACTAGAAGCAGCAGTTTAACGGTTCTAAGTCAAAGCTCAATTGGCGTAGGGCTAAATGCCAGGGGCTGCTTCCGATGGTGAGAGAAGCCCTCGCACGTCATT
This sequence comes from Morbakka virulenta, assembly GCA_003991215.1. NCBI lineage: Eukaryota > Metazoa > Cnidaria > Cubozoa > Carybdeida > Carukiidae > Morbakka > Morbakka virulenta. The sequence continues at coordinate 77,673 of RDPX01000090.1, read as the reverse complement.
GGGCAGTTGCCGCCTGCCTAAAGTTGGGCAGCACCCAGCCAGTAAGGTATGTCCTGCCACATTTTGCTCATTTTGGGTGACTGGGGTTAAGGCAAAAACTGACAAGCAGATCGACAACATATGCACCAAGAAACACACAGAAAAAATTTAGGCTTCATCAATGACGACCTGCAGGACATAGATGATGCACGGAAGACAGCTGTGATTGACCGAGAACTGCAAAGACTGCAACTTGATATTGTAGCCCTCCAGGAGACCAGACTATCAGGATTCGGTTCGGTCAGAGAACAAGGCTTCTCCTTCTTTTATCAAGGTAAACTGCCAGGCGAGGTGCGTGAACATGGCGTGGGCTTCGCAGTTAACAACAACCCTCTAGGCTCAATCACTCCACCCACAGAGGGTAGTGAGAAACTCTTGAGCCTCCAGCTCTCCACCACATCTGGGCTAGTCTCCCTGATTTGTGCGTATGCACCAACTCTCAACTCGACCACTGAGGCAAAAGACTTCTTCTCTGACAAACTTCCCAGAACCATCAACCTAGTGCAATACCAAAGGCCCCTGCTTGCCCTTGACGCTGCCTTGGCCAATTTGGTGTTGGGAACATGGATGGAAATGGGCAACGCCTTCTGGAGCTCTGCAATATTCATGGGCTATGTGTCATAAACACCTTCTTCAACACAAAACCACAACACAGAGTTTTATGGAGACACCCAAGATCAAAACACTGGCACCAGCTAGACTTTATCGTGTTGAGACGCACTGATCTCCCCTGCATCCAAGTAACCCTGACATACCAGAGCGCAGATTATGACACTGACCATTCCCTTGTTTGCTGCAAGGTGAAACTGAAGTCTGAGAAACTTCATCACACAAAAATTGAAGGCAGGCCAAGAATCGATGCTGAGAAAACACTGTTCCCGGAAAAAACTGAAGAGTATGCAAGCACCATCGGGACGCAACTCTCTTGCCTATCCCTGACGAGTGCTCAAGAGAAATGGGATCACTTCAGAGAAACACTGCCATAAAGGTCCATGGTGGGAAGACCAGAAAGACAGCTGACTGGTTCGAGATTTACTCTCATGTGTTGACACCAGTACTCGAGGAGAAAAAGAGGGCACTGCTTGCCCAAAAGCGAAACCCCGGCACAGCAAACCTCCATGTGCTCCGTGTTGCTCGCAGCAAAGTTCAGAGGACAACCAGGAAGTGTGCAAATGGCTAGAGCTCTGCTCGTCAATCCAAGCAGCTGCAGACACTGGGAATGTAAGAGGGATGTATGCGGGGCTCAAACAGGCCCTCGGCCCAACCACAAACAGATCTGAAGTCTAGCTNAAGGTGAAACTGAAGTCTGAGAAACTTCATCACACAAAAATTGAAGGCAGGCCAAGAATCGATGCTGAGAAAACACTGTTCCCGGAAAAAACTGAAGAGTATGCAAGCACCATCGGGACGCAACTCTCTTGCCTATCCCTGACGAGTGCTCAAGAGAAATGGGATCACTTCAGAAAAACACTGCCATAAAGGTCCATGGTGGGAAGACCAGAAAGACAGCTGACTGGTTCGAGATTTACTCTCATGTGTTGACACCAGTACTCGAGGAGAAAAAGAGGGCACTGCTTGCCCAAAAGCGAAACCCCGGCACAGCAAACCTCCATGTGCTCCGTGTTGCTCGCAGCAAAGTTCAGAGGACAACCAGGAAGTGTGCAAATGGCTAGAGCTCTGCTCGTCAATCCAAGCAGCTGCAGACACTGGGAATGTAAGAGGGATGTATGCGGGGCTCAAACAGGCCCTCAGGCCACATCCAAGATAGAACAGAACAGATGAACCGGTGGGTTGAACACTACTCTGAGCTCTACAGCAGGGAGAACGGGGTTAGTGATGCAGCTCTCAACTCAATCGAACCTCAACCATCTCTCGAGGAACTCTGCTAAGCCCTGGACTCCCTTGCCAATGGGAAAGCCCCAGGGAATGATGGCGTATCCGCCGGGGTGCTAAAACGCTCAAAAGACACATTGCTGCCGGAATTGCATGAAGTTCTATGGCTCTGCTGGGCCAAAGGAACAGCGCCACAAGATATGCGTGATGCTCACATTGTCACTCTTTACAATAATAAAGGTGACAGAAGCGACTGTAACAACTATTGCGAAATTTCGCTTCTCAGCATCGTTGGCAAGCTGTTCGCATGAGTCATCCTGAAGAGGTTGCAAGTATTTGCGGAGGGTGTGTACCGAGAATCACAATGTGGCTTCCGAGCAAACAGATAAACCATAGACATGATCTTTTTACTAAGACAACTTCAGGAAAAATGCTGAGAGCATCAACAGTCACTATTCATTGCCTTTATCGATCTAACCAAGGCTTTTGATCTAGTGAACAGGGATGGTTTGTTCAAGATTCTTCCCAAGATCGGTTGCCCACCAACGTTATTCAGCATGATTAAGTCCTTCCATGAGGACATGAAAGGCACAGTGGTCTTTGATGGCACAACCTCTGAAGTGTTCAGCGTCAAAAGCAGAGTCAAACAGGGCTGCATCTTAGCACCAACCCTCTTCGGCATATTCTTTGCTGTTCTGCTTAAGCATGCCTTTGAAGATGCAACCAAAAGATTTTATCTCCGGACAAGATCAAACAGAAAGCTGTTCAATCAATCAAGAGTCAGGGCCAAATCAAAGTCAAATGCTGTCTTCGCAATTTTCTCTTTGCGGACTATGCTGCGGTTACGACCTACTCAGCTGAAGAGCTCCAAAGGCTTGTGGATTGCTTCAGCCAGTCATGCCAGAACTTTGGTCTCACTATCAGCTTGAACAAAACACAAATCCTAGCTCAAAAGGTGGACCTTGCGCCATCCATCACTATCCATCACTAGCGCAAACTGGAGGCTGTACATGACTTTGTGTACCTTGGCTCTACCACAATGTCAAGACTGACCAAACGTGTTTGGGGAAACAACAAGCTGAGGGAGAGTACAAAAATGACTGTCTATCGAGACTGTATTGTGAGCACCCTTTTGTATGGCAGTGAATCCTCGACCATGCGCGCTCGACATGAATATAAACTGTAGCCATTCCACTTGCGTTGCTTGCCGCTTCAAGGATGTTTGCAAGCGTGATCTCAGGGACCTCTCCATTGACCTGTAAATGTGGAAGGCCACCGCAGAATCCCGCTCCAAATGGAAGACAATAGTGACAATTGGGCTGTCAAACCATGACCTTCAATGCGCTGCCAATGGAGAAGCTAAGCGACTAAGGCTGAAAGCCCGGATTCAACTCTCGACAACACATATATTTCCCTGCACCAGCTGTGGCAGAGAGTGTTTTTCCAGAATCGGCCTCCTCAGCCACTCAAAGAGATGCCGGCAAAGTGCAGCCCCATAGTCCTGAAGGACTGAAGCCTACTACTAGTTTTTTGGGGTAGCGCTTTTTTTATATAGAACATACTCCATGTGTGTTGGTATTCTGTATATTTATTTATATTCTCTCTCTCTCTCTCTCTCTCTCTTGATCCTATCAGTCAGCTAGTCATCGGGTTTTGTTGTGTGATGTTTTGTTATATATTATAGGACTAGCGTAAGTATTTTCACATAGGGTAGTTATTTTAGTTTTTCCTATAAGGAGTTGAATTAATTACTATGCCTGATAAATGCTTGTTACAAAAGAAGGGTGAACAGAAATAACACAGCAACGATTGAGTGATTGGTTTTTACTTTCCTTCTTTTATTTACTTTACTTTTTTGTGTTTCTACTTGGGTTTTTGTAACTTTTTATCCAAGTTTTTTTATAGCCATGTATAGAGTGACAAGTATAGAAAATGCAAGACAAACACGTCATCATTTATCACCAGACGTGATCACTTAGTCAACAAGTCAATTAGTGCGGGATTAACTTATGTACAAAAATAATTTGTTCTTTTAATTTACTCAGGCTCAAAAACCTCTAATTTTAGTCATGCATACCAAATCCTTTCGAATGAATGGATGATATTCTATTTGTAATTGATGTATGATATGTTGCTTTTTCCTTAGTGATGATACCTCAAACCTTTCTCATAACAGTCGATTGGGCTTTATCTTCTTCTATCGCAACTCACCCTTAAGTTGTTTACAAAGGTCGACCCTGGCAACAATTTTTCTTGGTCCTGTATGCACCGGTCTGTTTGTTACATGTACAGATCGCACTGTGTTCTCCATATATTTCCTTGCAGTCATTCAGTTGTCTTTTTATTTCTAGGATATATTCAGTGGTATACTCTGCTCCGTTGTTTAAGATCCGTTTAACTTTTTTGGTTACTGACCCTTGGTTGCACCCGTTCTTAGCCAAAATACCTTCAAGACTTTGAATGTGAATATTACTTCCAGAATTTTTATTATCTCTCGTGGCTGTCTACATTAGTTTTTCTATCATTAGATAAGGAAAGAGATGGCAAAGGGGGATTTAATAATTGTCATTCTATTTCTATTGGGAGTATTTATCTTCAATTGATTGCTTCTGCGCTTATATCTTGTAGGTATGTGTCCAAATATGCCGATTGTGGTTGTGGCTTAGGCAAGAAAATAGGATTGCAAGAATTTGACATACCCAAAAATGTACTTGATTTGGTGTATGGGCAGGCTCTTATTTGGATTGGAACATTTTTTTGTCCACTCATCAGTGTAATTGGTGTTATCAAATTGTTCGTTCTCTTTTATGTCAAAAAGGTAGGAGAAAAACCGCCATATAACTGCCATAATGTAACCTTGTTGTTTATTTTATTATTACTTAATTATGTACCACAATATAACCTATTACCACTATAATCCTGCATTGCAGAAGGTAACCCTAATTAGTGCCTTTATTCCAGCCCTAATGCCCACTTGAGGCAAAGGATGAGTTCTATGCCAACCTGTGACACAATGAAGAATGTTACCGGTAAAGGATCCTTTATTCTTCTCGGCAGCTTTAATGCCGAGAANTTACTGACCCTTGGTTGCACCCGTTCTTAGCCAAAATACCTTCAAGACTTTGAATGTGAATATTACTTCCAGAATTTTTATTATCTCTCGTGGCTGTCTACATTAGTTTTTCTATCATTAGATAAGGAAAGAGATGGCAAAGGGGGATTTAATAATTGTCATTCTATTTCTATTGGGAGTATTTATCTTCAATTGATTGCTTCTGCGCTTATATCTTGTAGGTATGTGTCCAAATATGCCGATTGTGGTTGTGGCTTAGGCAAGAAAATAGGATTGCAAGAATTTGACATACCCAAAAATGTACTTGATTTGGTGTATGGGCAGGCTCTTATTTGGATTGGAACATTTTTTTGTCCACTCATCAGTGTAATTGGTGTTATCAAATTGTTCGTTCTCTTTTATGTCAAAAAGGTAGGAGAAAAACCGCCATATAACTGCCATAATGTAACCTTGTTGTTTATTTTATTATTACTTAATTATGTACCACAATATAACCTATTACCACTATAATCCTGCATTGCAGAAGGTAACCCTAATTAGTGCCTTTATTCCAGCCCTAATGCCCACTTGAGGCAAAGGATGAGTTCTATGCCAACCTGTGACACAATGAAGAATGTTACCGGTAAAGGATCCTTTATTCTTCTCGGCAGCTTTAATGCCAGAGGGCGTGTAGGCAGCAGCTCATGTTATGGGAAATTTTGGAGTTAGCAAGGTCTTCTGTATGACCAAGCCACAACACAAAGTAGCTTGGAGATATTTTCGCCCAAAGCACTAATATTTGCTGGATATGATCATTGTCGTATGCAGTGCACAAAACTCTAATTGGTACTTCATACCCATGCATACCACAGTGCTGACGGCGACACTGACCATTTACGCGTGATTGTGCTACTGAGCGAAACACAAGCGAGGAAACCACCAATGATCACAGACAAAGTGAAATGCTCAATAAAAGTCAATGAGTTTGTAAATTCAGTTGGTGATGCCTTGACTCCAGACGAACTGAATAGCTTCTTTTATTACAAAATAGGTCTACCTCAAGGGGATCATTTTGAAAAGCAGGCTTGACAACCTTTGGGATAAAAACCTCTATAAGCAGCAACTGATAGAAGAACAGCAACAGGTACTATAAATCGCCTTCTTTAACCTCACAAAGGCGTTTGACCAGAGTAGATGGGTGCTTCTTTATTCTTCAAATAATTGGATGTTTTCTTAAGCTAAACAACATAATCAGGTTCTTTCAATACGACGAAGGAAACTATCTAATATGAAACCAGCATGCCCATACCATTTTATATCAAAGGTAATGCTAAACAAGGCTACCCTTGCAGCCACTTACTTTGGCATTTTTTCTTTCTGTTGCAGAACTGCACCTTTGAAGCCACGACAGAGGTGTAGTTGCACACCAGATTGGATGGACAATTGTTCAATTTTACGAGAAAACAAGGTGCACGAGGTCTTTATCATACAGTTTTACTGTACTGATTCAGCCGCTGTCGTCACCAATTCTGCAGAAACAATTGACCAGCATCGCTAAAGCCTGCATAGACCAGTCTAATTATCTGCCTGAAAATAACCAGCATGGTGGGCACAGACATCAGCACTCCATCCATAACCACCATTGACAATTAACCCCTCAGCGGGCGTTATTCAAACACATCTCCCTCCAGTCTAGCTAGCCGCCATTTTTCGTGACACGCAGTCCACTCACCAACATTATTCAGTTTACTTTCCAAGTTAATTCCACCCAAGGCATTCAGTATTTGGTTTCCAAAAATGAGTTTACTGCACCAGATGTGGGCACAGTTTATTTCAGTCATTGCAGTCCACACTTTCTTAATTATTCTTGGTACTTGTTATCTATCCCCCACCCCCACAAAGATTAAGTATACTTTTGTCCTATAAAATTTTTTTTTGCCCCTATAAATTATATATTAAACAAAAGAACATTTATTCCTCTATAATAGGTGTAAATGTCTTGTTCAAAATTGAATATTAGGTTGGTCAACTAACCCGATCAAAATGATGACTATGCCAGGATCGGCAAGTGTGAAAAATGTTTCTCAAAATCAACCCAGATAGAGGTATATTGAGGAGTATTATAGAGGAATAAGTGCTCTTTCGTTTGATATATAAGTTATTGGGGGAAAAAGGTTTTACAGAACAAAAGTCTACTTAATCTTAAGGTGGTGGGGCGGGGAATAGAGAACAAGTATCTTTTTTTAAAACTGATGCAGTGAAACAGATCAGCTTTAGCCTGGTTTTCTCATGCTGCATTCACCCAGATGATCTGTCAGATGGTAAACACCAACCTGTATTAGTGTATAGCGTATGATATGCCAGTACAACACACATGTATACACATGTACAGGCTTGATGACAGACATACACTACTTGTCAAAACTGGCTTGCTAGATCAACTCTCATAATCTGGGACTGACAATCTTATTTAAGCATAGCACCGACCTACAAGCTAAGGCAGACTTGTCACCGTTTCTGATAGGCTTTACTTCCCTACTACATTGCTGCACTAGTCTTTTCTCACGGCCTATCCTACTGACCTGCTGACCTACTGACCGAAACTAAAACAAAAGGCTTTCAATCAGGCCCTGGTAGTCTAATCTGAGTCTGCAAGAGCTAAAGTTCAGACAATCAAGCGAAAACTAATTACAGACTACATCTGACGATGCATGATACACTTACCCGGCTTTGCATTTGCAATATGCTTATGTCACCATCTTCGACTCTGCGTCAATAGTGAGATGCACACGATGTGGTTCCTCGGTTGTGTTGACTCCGAAAACAGGTCACACTCACATCGAAAATTGCTCCAGAGTTGTTCTGAATCCTCCACAGCATTAAGATACTGCTCTCGGCTATAAATCTGCTCTCTGGCGCTGCTTCAGAGTCGGTTTGTTTGGGGAATACGTTTCCGAAATGTCGTGGAAGACAGGTTAAACTACAGGAACCCATCTTTGTTTGTCTCGAAATGGTGTAGCGATGCGCACGCACCTCGGTAGGCGGAGCGACATGTAGGTGTTAATTACAAACTCGAAGTTGTACATCAGCTCATTTACTTGGGATCCACTGTCAGTAACAACTTATCCCGCCATACAGAGAGGTCTGAAAGCGTGATATGAAATCACTGAGCATGAACACAGAAAGATGGGAGATTGTTGCAGTTTACCGTAATAAATGGGATTATAAGCTCCACCAACATTTGAGGAAAAAAATTAGAGCACAGCGAGACCAAGACTAAAGGCTCCTACAAAAACAATCTTGTACCCATACCTGTTTTCGTTATGACAGATACTGCAGTTTTTGCATTGTTTCCGAAACTGTAGTTATTATACCCCACTGTGATATCCCACCGTGACTTCTAGGGTGGATCACAATGCATGTGCCACCCCGATTGACGGGGATGTACTACATTTTTCTTTCCTGTACTATCTTATATTTTGCTGTATCACACCATGCCATATTATGTATTACTATACTGTACTTATGCTGTTCTACTCTATATTGTACCATTCAATGCACTAACCAAATATTTAACGTAACAACTAAAACAATATATACATAATCAATGGAAGAAGTGGGTAACACTGGTGGAAAGCGGGTAGGCACTTTGACCTGGTTGGGTAAATGATATACTAAGTGATACATTCAGGTCAAGGGAGTTTAATATATCCAGATAGAAAAGTCAGGTATTTTTCGTGTTTCTCAATGCTGATAATCACGCTTCTTATGGCGAGCTACACCGTAATTCAAGTATTGGTTCTATATGGCATATAAATTTTGAAAATTGAAATGAACATTTCTTCTTGGGTACATACATCGTGTACTCTGTGTACAAAGCAGAACACTAAGTTATTTTGAGATCTCAAAACAGTCATGTTTGATCATAATGGTGCCGTTGAATCCTGGGTGTAATCTATTGCTGTCTAATTTGCTTTTTAAATCTCAACAACCAAAGCTTGTGGATTGGACAGGAAGCAAAGATACAGTTATAAATCCGGTGTTTCCGACAGTTAATATACGTATAAATAAGTAAAATTAAAACCAAGATACAGAAAAAGACTAGGGAATGATACACGTTTCCTTTCAATATGAAAGACCGGTGTGGCAGTCCAGTTTTACCTCCCATGATAACTGCCTCAGAGTAAATACTAGCTTGCCCAGAATACCCTCCAGAGCTTCATATTGTCCAACCAAGCCCCACCCCTGCCAGCTCCAAGGTTCTCCCACATCCAAATCTATTTATGTAAGAATTCCCAGATTTCCCAGATTTCAATTAACTAATTTTCACATTTTTGCCCTTAGGAGGTAAATGTGCTAAGATAAAGAAATGATTTCCATGGTTGAATAATAAATTGTGAGCAATTGCAGGAAAATAGTTTTAATATTGGTAGATAAAATGAAAATAAGGACAGTTCATTTCCAGTTACAGTGTGCACAATATGTAATTTGCAAAATTTATATTAAGTGCATAACCAGATTTCAAAGAAGCAAGATTTGTGCAAGTCCTTCATTATAAGCCTGAGTTTTGAATCTACTTGACGCTCAGAACCATACTGAAGTGGTGACCAGAAATGTTTTCAACGCAGAAGCCGGTATCAGTAGTTAGTTAAAGAGTACCCTGAATGGAAAAGCACTGCCATGGGGATTAGCTGTGGACATGACCTGGCATCTGTCGCACAAACACCATCTCTATAAATGAAGGAACTGTTCAGGTAATACCTTGATCTTTTTAATCCTGGGGCACTTGGCAGGTTTGGGTTGTGGTGATTTAGGGTGTTCGGTAGATGAATTCTCAATATTATTCTCATCCACAGCTCTTGTCTTCACAGGGTACTCTGGATAATTTGGATGCAGTTTAACATTAGAGGTTCTTTCAAGCGTCAACATTCTATGGAATCAAATCAAATCAATTCTATTTCATTTCATTATTAAATTCCATTTAATCTACCACATACAATAATAAATATTCAGTAGTCTGAAAATGATCGGTTCAAAGTTCAAATCAATTTTGGCTTTAATCAATGGTAACAACAGCAGGATATTGATATTTATTGTAAGTTGATGGTGAGTGTAAGGTTTCCTGAATCAAAAAGGCAAGATTTTCTGTTTGCCTCGATATTTGTAATGTTAAGAGCGAATTACATCTCTAACAACACAAAATACAGCTTAATTAGCAAAAATATGTTGATTCTTCCTGGTGTCGAATAAAAGTGATAGTTTATAGGTACTGTTAAGAAAGTGTGTTCCAATTCCTGTTCCAACCATTATCAAGAGCAAGCTATGTTCTCCTTCACTTTCCAACAGTCATCTTGTTGTAAAGCTATTGAATGACTATGTGACTTCCTAATTGTTTGTCTGCTTTTTTGTAGATAAGTCTGGTGTTAAATTGCAAACCTTCGTCAAAGCCTTATCAAGGTGCTCGTTCCAACTACTTTTTTACATTGTTGTTGCTGTTGACTTTTTTATTGTGTGTTATTGGAGTTGGATGGGGTGTCACAAGGTTAGTTGTTTTTTACCAAGTTTTGGATATTTTTGTTTTTGTAATTTCATTATTAAAAGATATTAGTATTTGTGTGTATAGGTACCTACGTCAGTGGAAGAGGGAGAGACAGACAGACAGACAGACAGAGACAGAGAGAAATATACAGAATACACAACACCCACTTACACACACACACACACACACACACACAGCTGCACAATTATAGAAATCTTTAATGAAATTTAAATCAAAATCTCTTTTTCATTATGACCGTTTAAATATGTTTAAATATTATACACTATGCAGCCTCGACGTTTTAGTTTCTTCACTACTAGTTAAGAAATATTTGTGGGTGTGGGTGTGGGTGAATCTGTGGTTGTGAATGAGGTACCCCTGAACATGGATTTTTTATTTTTTGTTTCGTTGGTTTACCTATACAGCAATGAAAGAAAGAGGGAGGAGGGTGACAAAGAAATAAAATTGAAATCATATTAAAATGTAAATGTTTTGTAGATTATTCTTAAATTGATTTTGGATTTTTATGTATAATAGTGTTTTTTAGTTGGTTGGCCTAAGTAATTATAGCTTTTGTACAACAACAATTCAAGCGTTGCCCTTATATGTCACGCAAACATACCGGGTTGATAGTGGCTATGGAGTGTAGTATGTTAAAGCTAGTCACTGAGAGGGGGGAAGNTTGTGAATGAGGTACCCCTGAACATGGATTTTTTATTTTTTGTTTCGTTGGTTTACCTATACAGCAATGAAAGAAAGAGGGAGGAGGGTGACAAAGAAATAAAATTGAAATCATATTAAAATGTAAATGTTTTGTAGATTATTCTTAAATTGATTTTGGATTTTTATGTATAATAGTGTTTTTTAGTTGGTTGGCCTAAGTAATTATAGCTTTTGTACAACAACAATTCAAGCGTTGCCCTTATATGTCACGCAAACATACCGGGTTGATAGTGGCTATGGAGTGTAGTATGTTAAAGCTAGTCACTGAGAGGGGGGAAGAGGTAGAGAGCATTATTGTAGGTACAAAGATGTTGAGAAAGAGCCACCAAACCCATTCTGGATAAAACTATTCTAAATCATATTCAATTTAATGATGAATTTATCATGATACTTAATTTCAAGCTCATTATTAAGGGGGGTAACTTTCTCAAAGCGATGATTTTAGGTGTTCTACTACATAGTAAAACACAGCGATGGACCAGTTAAGTCTGACAGGCAGTCAGACTTAATTGGTTACATGTATGAATAGATAAAGAATATAGAGAATGGTAGACCTAAACATATCAAAACGGACCCACCTCTCCATTAGATCACATATTCTCTTTGAACATCCTACTTTTCTCAATGACCCCTATGCCGTCAAAGGACTTTGTACCAGCGGTACATCACTACCTATATACGTCACTACCTTGGCCTATGTATGAAACATGCAACATCGTAATAGATTCAGGGGTTATATTATATTTTATATTTTTCATCATACACTTTACTGTATTACAGTAGATCGCGTATTTATATATAATTATTTATTTATTTATTTGCACCATTATGTATTGTGTGTGTGTGTGTGTGTGTGTGTGTGTGTGTTTTATGATCGTTAAATTCCTGAACCAATAAGTTGTATAAAAATTTTATTTATTCCTTTTTGGATTTGTTTGAAAAGTCGGGTTGATTAGTAAAGGACATGATCTTGATAGCATTGTAGTTGATTTTTAAATCTTGATTTGCCACATATATGTATGTATGTATAAATTTATATTTTTTTGTACTTTTATGCTTAAATTGCAGGGTGGCTCCTTCCTGTTGTGGACCCTTCAGGTGAGTAGTTTTGACGGGAGCTAAAAGGTGATTTATTTTGATGTGACAGTTGACAGGTTATTTACATGGTACTTAAAAGCGTTTTTACTGAAAAGTCAACTCTCAATACCAGTTGATTTAGCTTATAACAAAGTACAATGAAACTGCAGTATCAGCAGATCTAGGAGATCATGGTATTTCGAAAAGTGTCCAATAACTGATTTCTGATTCCAATTAACCAATACTGTACTACATTGGTATTGGCATAAAATACGGTCGGTATTCTACAATGCATCGGGGGCTTACTTTTAAATTTTGCACCCTTCCTTACCCATATCTTTAGTGGTGCCTACTTTATGGGAGTGCATAACATCGGATAGTAAAAACAATTTAGCAGAAATATCTTAATTAAAAGTAACGAATTTATTTCATAAACGAACTCGTTATCATCACAAAATGGTTTTTTTATGACTGAGCCCGTTTTTTTTTCTTTTAGGTTATTTTTCATCTCTATCCTTTCTTTCAATATATAATTCTCATGGATACATTATACTTCTCTATACCATTTTTTATTTGTTTGCACCCATGTTCCCTCAGTTCCTGGTCTCAATCAACTTTTGATACGACGCAACAATTTATTTTCACAAAGGTGTAAAGAAGACACTCTTTGTTAACAACCAGATTTTCAATGAGTTATTATCTGGTGCAATTGTATAGCAACCAGTATGTACTATATGTACTATGTACTTATTTTTNTTAAAAGTAACGAATTTATTTCATAAACGAACTCGTTATCATCACAAAATGGTTTTTTTATGACTGAGCCCGTTTTTTTTTCTTTTAGGTTATTTTTCATCTCTATCCTTTCTTTCAATATATAATTCTCATGGATACATTATACTTCTCTATACCATTTTTTATTTGTTTGCACCCATGTTCCCTCAGTTCCTGGTCTCAATCAACTTTTGATACGACGCAACAATTTATTTTCACAAAGGTGTAAAGAAGACACTCTTTGTTAACAACCAGATTTTCAATGAGTTATTATCTGGTGCAATTGTATAGCAACCAGTATGTACTAGTCTTCCACTTGACTCTCTTATTATTAATTACTATGTTATTAAATCATTTGAATACAGTGGGATAATATTGTTATGCTATGTCTTTGATATCACTTTTTCTTTTTTCTTTTTTTTTTTTTTACCATTTACAACATCATCTCATTGTTACTTTTGATCCAAGATACGGGGAAATGGAACAAAAAGCCATTTTCCTGCTCAGGAAGTTAAATTGGACAACACATTCTCTGTCATGGGAAAAAGAGTATCAAAGTCAACTGGTGGTGGTTTAAACAAAAATAAGAGACACCAACAGGCTAATTTAAATTTTGAAGCTTCATTTTTTAACAGCCCAAATCAAGCTATACAATGTCATATAGATGCCCTGTTCACACGCCTCAAAAAAGATATATTGAATATTTGAAACGTTGCTTTGGAAGTTTTTTCAGTACTGTTAATGAGGGATTGCATGCAGAGCAAAGAAACCAAATTGCGACCATATATGTCTTTTTTAAATAAGCATACACATTTTCGAAAATAGGCTGATGTATGCTTATGGAGAAAACTCAGACAGGCTTAAAATATGCTTAAATTATGCTTATTTTCCTAAAAAATTCGATCCACATTTTTTATGGTACTTGATTGAAGAACTGTCAAAATTAGGTTTGATTCAATAGAAAGAAACTTTGCATGTAACAAAAGCTGTGACAATTTCTTATTCAGATAAAAAACATAACTTTAAACATGATAAGTATAATGTATACAGATACTCTAATGTATAACTTCAATAAAGCCGTCAGTGAAGTCAAATAGGTTTCTCTCTCCCTCTTCGTCTTCAGGGGAAAGAAATTCTATGTTGTCATCAATAACAAACAACTCGTCTTCTTCTTCTGGTTCAGTGGAAGGGACACTGTCAACGTTACTGACTGTAGGTGTGGTTGATGGGTCAACCGCTGATGGTGGTGGAACGTGGTAGTTTTCGAGACTTTCAGGCCTAATTAATTTGTCATCAGAACCATCTGCGGTAATTAGTTCGGATGCATATTTTCCTTAAAGTTGCATGCCATTTCATCAATGCTGGAATTTTCTCCTTCTTGTGTTTTTTCTTGTTTCTTTGTTTTGACTGCATCCTGATTTGATGTCTTTGTAGGAACCCCACGACAACATGAGCTTTTATAACATTTGGATCGATCTCTGCCTGTAATTTGCGTGCCTTACTCCAAAGCCAGGCAAAATTCACTAGGTGACCTTTCGACCTTGCTGACTGAAATTTGTCCCTAAGCTTATCATATAAATCAATATACTTAGTCACTTTTCTACCTCTGCGAAAAAGTTTACGGTGTGCTGATACTGCATCTTGCATAATAGATTGTTTGTTCTTCAACCATCGAGAAATTTAGGATTAAGTGATGCCATATTTCTCTGCTATACTTTCTTGCAGCTCACCACTATTATAGTCGCATATTGCAGCTGCCTTGTACACGGCTGTATACTGCTTTCCCCTGAGGTCTTGCTCGCACCTAAACTCTTGGCTTCTGCCACTACCACACTGTTCACTATTTGATCAACAACCTTCTTAACTTGAAACGATAAAAGCTCATCATAATCAGCTTTGTTCTTTTTTTTTCTGTGGAGCTTCATTGATAATATTATGCATGCTTTTAATATGGAATGCCAAGCCTTGGCTGCTCTTGAACTGATTAGCGCAGTAATTACATTGAAACAAAACTTTCACTGGTTCCAAAGGTATTTTTACCTCCTGCTCGATTTCACGATGCACAATTTTTTTTCTTGAATCCAAAAGCAGGTAATTTTTGCTCCTTTCGTTTGTTGACTCTCACTTTTGATATTTTTTATTCTAACAACTGTATAGACATGAAATACATCAGACAGTCAGAACTAACGTTCCTTTTTTTTTCAAATTTTAACATTCAAAAAAAGTTTTCGAATGCGAATAGATTCGAATTCTTAATTCAATTTTCCAAGGCATTGTTTACACGTTTCATAGAATCTTTTCCTAGGAATTATTACACCTTGTAATGTTTTGTAAGCCTTAGAATTAAAAATGACACTTCAAAAGTAAAAACCAATGCTGGGAAATATGCTTAGCATATGCTTAAGAAAATGTCCTAACTGAGCCTGAATATCCTTATAGACGTTATGCCTATAAATAGAAAAAACCCCATGTATACCCTGGAATTTTAAGTCCAAATAAATATATCCTCCCAAAACGAAGCAAACACTTCTGGTATTTTGTTTTAACATGCAGGGGGCTGTATAACAGTAAAATAGGGAGTGTACAAAAGGTTGTTTTAACATGCAAGGGTCTATGTCATTGTAGAATAAGAAATGTACAAAATGTGTGACTGTTTCACCATAACAAATGAGTATCATTCAGTTTTCTGAGTTTTATGAGTATCCTTTTACTCTGACGAACAGTCCTGGCCGATTTTCAGAAGATTGTTGCTGTCTTCCAGTTAGCTAGCTTGGTAGTAACGCATTATTTTGAACAGTCTACCTTTTTTCTCTGTTTTAGCAACCAAAACTGCGACAGTGATAAACGTATGCTGAAGGTTATCTCTGTTACAATTAAAAAATGGCCCCAGTGGACGCAAGAAATCTTTAACTTTTTAGAAACACCGGCTTTTCTTGCACCTTTATT
Organism: Morbakka virulenta; assembly: GCA_003991215.1. Classification (NCBI taxonomy): domain Eukaryota; kingdom Metazoa; phylum Cnidaria; class Cubozoa; order Carybdeida; family Carukiidae; genus Morbakka; species Morbakka virulenta. The sequence goes on along the minus strand of RDPX01000090.1, from coordinate 61,690 downwards.
TATTGTAATATGGTAAGTAGCGCTGAACGTAAACTAATTAAATAGCTTAGTGGTGAGGATTGTTTTTATACGCAATTGGTGTCAACCTGATGTTTACAAGGCTGCGTCAGAGTACCTTTGACGTTTTAACAAAAATATTGCCTGATTCAATATTCTAATGTATAACCCTTCTATATTATTCTTAGCATTTATTTTGGGGGAAGTGTATATGTACTCCTCTGAGACCCAGTGTATTGATAGGAGTGATCATAGTGCTCCTCAATAGCTGTAATGAAAATAGTTTTAAATCAGACTGAACTCAGAAATTTGGTATCAAATCTCAATTCAAATGGCATTTTATTGTGTCATGTCAACCATTTACCCTTCGTGTTCTACTACTCCTGCCAACTTGCTCTCTGTTCCTTGCAAAACTCAGTCAACATTTGTAATTTATGTATATAACTGGAGCCCAAGTGTTTAAAAATTGTTGCTATCCTTATGATGACCATTGACGTTAATGGTCATTGGTTTTGTTTGTTGAAATATCAAAGTTGTACATAATAAAAATGGGCACACAATTGTAAAAAAGTGCTCACCCTCTTTCCTCCATAGTAGCTGAAAGCCTACTTACACTGCACTTAGTTATGTGTGAAATAATGAAATAATAGAAAACGCGTACTGCAAGGAAATGTAGATGTTACTTAACATCATTTTATGATCATGGTTACAGTTGCAAATATTTGGTAAAAAAACCACCGAAAAAAGAAGTCAGCTTATCATAAGTTTTTATTTTATTTTACTTTATTATATTATATTATATTTTCAAAATTGTTTTATACCAAATTCCACGAAGCCTTTGTTTTCTAGTGAAAGAAGCAATAAATCAGGAAATTAATATATTTTCAGGTTAATGTAAGTTTTTGATCTGACCTAAGCCAATTTTTTGTACACTTTTTTCCACATGCTGAAATCGATGATCTGTAGATTGTGTTCAAGTATAAGCGATTGATGTGTTTCTCTTTCAGGATGTTAGCTTCCTTTGTAATTAATGGGAAACAGATCAGTATTCATTTGTTAGCAGAAGTCATCCACGGAGTGATATGCATGGTTTGATTTTTAATGTCTTTACCGCCCTAACCCCAGATGTAATGCATCCTTTTCTAGAGAAAGTATTGTGATCGATAGTGAAAGATAGTGACACTTTCCCACAGTGTACACAGCAAACCGAATCGATTTAAGTCATGTTTCGCAACAGTTATCTAGAAGCTGACTACCTCTTTTTCCAAAATCCTTATTAATTGATTCAGAAGGTTGAAATGTTTTGTAAGGGTGAATGTATACAGAAATCAAACCGCTGTTTTCGTTAAGCCATAATGTTAAGTACAGTTATATAATTATAGATAAAGATGTGTTTCTTTAACGAGAGAGAAAGAGAGAGAGAGAGAGAGAGAGAGAGAGAGAGAGAGAGAGAGAGAGAGAGAGAGAGAGAGAGAGAGAGAGAGAGAGAGAAACAGACAGACAGACAGAGAGGGCGGGGGTATCATTAAAATATTACTGTTTATTGCATCCTGTTATGTTTAAAGAAAGACATGATTAAAAAGTTTAGTTATTTATTTATAGCAGACGCGTTTTCAAAGCACTATGGTACTGTTAGTCGCCAACCTCACCTAACACCAGAGGAGCAGTATGTACCAAGACAGTTCCAAAAGGCTCTGGACGCTCCTGATGTCCGTCCTAGCAGCTACACTTCCATTATAATGGGCGAGCTAAAGACAGCAATTTTACGGGAGCAGCTTGTCCAGAAAACAACCCGCTGACGTTCCTGAAGGCCTTGGGGCCATTGGGGTTATCAGGACTCCTCTACATTTTTAACTCTTTGTTCAAGGATGCTGACGTTCCTCAAATCTGGAGATTGTCAACAATCATACCGCTGTTAAAAGCTGGGAAACCTGCCAGCAATGTAGTGTCGTATCGACCAGTGAGGCTTACTTTGTGTGTAGTTAAGCTTCTGAATCGCATCATTGGAGACAGGCTGTACTTCTGGCTGAGACGAACAGGTGGTTTAGCTCGATTCAGGCGGGCTTCTGTAAAGGCCTCAGCAGTGAAGATCGGATCTTGCATATTATTCAAAGCATCGAGGATGGATTCCAGTCCAAGCCACTGCACCAGTCTGTATTGGCCTTGTTGGACGTCAGCAAAGCCTGCGATGTCGTCTGGAGGCAAAAACGTCTCAATCTTCTGGAATCAGGAGTTACTTTGCACTATGACCGGTGGCTACAAGTCTTCCTACACGATTGTCGAGCCCGCGTTCGTCTTCACAGACTCGATAGCAATTCAGTGTGTTTACAACAATGTCTGAAACAACGTAGTCATTCGCTTCCATGAAGATACAGTAAGCACGATGCTTGCAGATGATGTGTTAGTCCTTAGATCATCTATAGACAAGGTTCATGCAGAAGCAAAAGTGCAGAAGTAGATTGTCGTTGTGGTAGCATGGAGCAAAGAGTGGAAGTTGCACCTAAATCCAANTCGCATCATTGGAGACAGGCTGTACTTCTGGCTGAGACGAACAGGTGGTTTAGCTCGATTCAGGCGGGCTTCTGTAAAGGCCTCAGCAGTGAAGATCGGATCTTGCATATTATTCAAAGCATCGAGGATGGATTCCAGTCCAAGCCACTGCACCAGTCTGTATTGGCCTTGTTGGACGTCAGCAAAGCCTGCGATGTCGTCTGGAGGCAAAAACGTCTCAATCTTCTGGAATCAGGAGTTACTTTGCACTATGACCGGTGGCTACAAGTCTTCCTACACGATTGTCGAGCCCGCGTTCGTCTTCACAGACGAACGCGGGCTCGAAGAGTGAGTCTTGTCTCTTCTCGACCTGGTCAAATGATGCTGCTTGGAAACCGACATTAGAGGTGGACGGCAAGGTGATCCCGAACAACCACGGGTTTTCAAAACCAGGATGGAGGCATTAAAATGTGCCTATAACAGAGCACTTTGTGTTATAACAGGACAACTTCAATCGATACGCCTGGAAACCATCAATCTGGAATCGGATGCCCAGAGTTTCGAGACATTGAGTGATCATGCTATCTTAAAATCATTCAAGCAAGAAAAGTGATGTCCTCTAGACCACCCGCATAGAATATTGTTTGAAGGGGAATTTGGCAACCAACTACCCAAACGAACCAATTGGATATTGGCTACATCAGAGACGTCGTCAGATGTTCCCTCTTGCACCCTGGGATGACAACGATCGTGTTCCAGTGAGGTCGTCAGTAGAGGGTATTCGAGCCAAGTTTGACTTGGCCGAGAAACTTCAAGACCTCTCTATAAGAATAATCCTTGCCATCCACCTAGACTTTGTAATCTATACAGACGGATCAGCAGCGGAAGGTACACGAGATGGTGGGGCGGCTGCTGTGGTTTGATGCTGACCTGCTCCTTCGAGGGGGACATTAAGGCAATGACTGTGTGAGGCTATCCTAGGGTATGTCGAGTCAGTGTAGATGGTACGGTCGTCCCTCGCACAGATTCGATACCAAGTCACCATACAATGGATTCTTGGCCATTCCGGTATTCCCGGAAAGGAACTTGACGACGCTCCTGCCAAGGCTGCGGCTTCCCTGGACAAGCCACCAAAGCAGTCATCGTTGACAAGCATCAACAACACCATGAGAGCGATTATCATGGACCTAGATTTTATTCCTGGGAGTGATTAATGATGAGAGCACTCATATGGAATTGTCATTCAGAAATCGGTTGAGAATTCAGTTACGGTACTTTTTTATTTACCTGATGCCCCCAATCTACAAATTTAACGCTACCCATATTTATCAGTTTTCAAAGTACGCAGTTCAGGTAAACGGCATCTAGATGGTGTCGTGTGTGGTACCGACTTTGCTGATGATGTAGCATTATGGTCGATACGCTAGAACAAGCACAGATGGTTCTAACACAATTAAAAGCTGCTCCTAATCAAATTGGCTTGCATATTGTGGATGTGAAAACACAGTGTACGTTGGAAAATAAAGAGAGGTTGAACTTTAAAGTTACAGGAAAAATAATAATAGAGATAACTGATTGCCTTTTTCTAGGCTAATGGCATAATTCATCAAAAGAAGGGTACATATGTAAGGATTATAAAAGTAGGAACTTTGGGTAAAACATTAATCAAACTGCTGAATGGGAATACACTTCGATGTTTGAAATGATTCAAAACTGTAGCAGGTAACAGGGCAAGATACACTACGTGAAAACTATTGTAATGTGCTGATAGCAGAGTAAAGTTTTGTGAACATTCCTGGAGAAACAAGAATAAAGTAAGGCACAAAGTGTTACTTTTTAGAGCAGATGTAGAAAAGGATGTTCGAAGATAATCATAGCTTTATTGATTAATTGATGGACTACGCAAATTTGGCAAAAAAAACACAAAGATCATGGATATTCAATTATGGTCGATATAACGATGATGATGAGAAGGAGAAGGAGACCATCCCTTTATTGGCACGGCATAAACATGTCAGTGTAGAATATGATAAGGTTTACTGTTGCAGAGCTTCAATAGCTCAGCTTCAATAACTCAGTTGAGAAATGTTGACAAACTTTTGCTTCATTGTAGATAGAACAAGTTTTAATTTTTAATTTGTTTTTTCTGTCCGTTCATTGACGCAGATTGCGACTTTAAAGATACCATAACATTACATTTTAACTGTTTTTATGCTACTAGTATCGCAATATGAAGGAAAACAGAAAACCAAAATTTGGAAAACGGAAAAGGAATTAAACCTCTTATGTTATATTAGTTTGATTAACTTGTTGGTGTTTTTTGAGTGGCCATTTAGAATTTTATTTGTTTTCTTACGTTTTATATGTTTTTTATTTTTTTTATTTTTTTAGCCTAATACTTTATTACTTCAGATCAATGTCAGCTGCTCACGAAAGAATGATAACAATGTTAAAGGATCAACTGGTGATGGTAATATATTGTTTACATATTAAGTGATCAGTTTAGATTAGTGGCTTTAGATTAGGCATTGTAAGTCTAAAAATATTGTCATACATTCGGATCGTATTTGAATTGTCTTAAAAATATACTCTTGTATTAATGCTAAGGAAAACAATTGCAATGCTATCTATTATTTCTTTTGTTTATTTGTGTGTTGTTTTTGTTTTTATGTTTGAAACCAGACGACGTGAAATCAACCTGCTTGTCCAGCCTTTGTTGTCAACCAAATTATTCATTATCCAAATTGTAGTTTTCGTAGTTTAAACCAAATTCTCTTTTTATTTCAAAATATTTGGACCGCAATGGGGAAGATTGTGTAAGTTACAGTAAATGAAAGGAATGGTTCGGTAGAAAATACCCGACCTCCTCCCACCCCACCCCCACAATTCCTATAAATGCCAACTGAAAAGAATCGTAGGTCATGGTTGACTTTATTCATAACGATGGAGGTAATTTGATGGGATGAGAAAGTACATTTACTTTGGTAATCTGAGAAAACCAGTAACTGCAGACTATCCGTTCCCTTGTTCTGAATTTACACTATATTGGCACTGTTTGTGCCAAATAGCTGGCGTTTCCCATGTGGTTGATTGTCGTTTTGTTTTTTGACTTTTTCCTTGCAAACTGATCAAACATCAGGGAATTAACAATCGTAAAACTAAGTGTAAGAGTTTACGACGAACTCTCCGACAACACAATATTCAATGCTCCTTCTTCACTACATCCACCTTAAGAACCTTTGAGAGGAATTCTCTCAAGACCAAAGGACCCGGTCCAACTTGAATAGAGGAACAACGTAGTTTACAGACTACAATGTAAGGACTATCCTACCTCTTACGTTGGCAAATCCTAGCGTTTGTTGGATCAAAGGGAAAAGGAACACGAGAGCTGTTCAAAAAGGTGAGGCCAAGAATCAGAATAGCCGAACACTTAAAAGAGGCAATCCATTCCCTACAGAACAGTAACCACAACAGCGGTATATCATACTCCTTTCCAGAAAAATGCCTTCCTACACTAAAGAAAGAAACACAACAATCAAAACAACCACAACATAAGTATGGGACCCACTCCTCGAAATAACTTGACTCTTGTCTACGCGTAGGTCCGTACTGCCAAGGAATAAAAAACCCGTACCTAGTCATTTCAGTAACCTGATGATGGGAGAGTATCTCTCGAAACGTAGGTCAGAAAAATCTTAAGACTCACGACATGATAAAACTCTTACATCGCCTCTGAGTCCATAAAACATGTGTGGGACAGTTCTGTGCCTAATCCACCTTTTTTGTGGTCTGGTTATTTCGACTGCCTTGTTTGACGGAAAACTATCCATTTTTCCGTTGAATGAGTGAGAGCCATTCCTAATTTAACTTCACTTACTGAGATTACCATGCCGTAACCACATGGGCAGTAGAAGTGCGACATTCGATAATGATTGATTATTTATTGACATCATCTCGAGCTTTTCAGCTACAAATATTACTTCTCGTCAGCAGATACCTCAAAATGCGTTTGGAATAGCACAATTAAGGTAACATTCTTTCTTTTTTTTTTTTTACTGTATTTTACTGTTACTGTATTTTTCTACATTTTTTGTGATTTTTGTATTACAGGAAGGTCAAGACAAACGCTTTCTCATGGAACGATTGATGGCATTTGGAAATACTCAAAAATCAAATCTGCCAGATGGTGGTATGCTATCGCAATAGCATCTTCCCAGTGGGCTTTGTTCTAGTTTTAGCAGTGACACCGATGAGGAAAACAAAGACATTACCAATATTGCTCATATTGCTACCAATATTGCACCTTATGTTATGACACTGGAATTTCCTATTTAAAGATGACATTATTCCTAAAAGGAATTCCATTCCTTATTCTGTTAAGGAAGACTTCACCAGAATGGCTTTAATATTTAACACGCGAAATCCGATGAGTCAATAAAGCCCTCATTTGCTTCAGGAATGCAAAGGCCATGATAGCATTTGTTTTTTTCAACAGAAAATACAGGATATTTGACCATTGAAGATGGTGTAGTTTTAAATATGGCGCACATAAATTCCTCCCACTTTAACTCTTCTCGATATTAGGGTGGTGGGAAACCCCCTGAGGGTTAATAAGCCAAGCATCGAAGATTGAAAAAGATTGTTGACATTAGTGAAGCAGCACTTTTGCTGTCAATTGACAGCATTCAGTCGGCTTAGTCTCAACTTTAAGCAACTCGCAGAAAAGGCTCAGGATTAATTCTCTGGCTACGTTGCCAAGGTATGATTAATGAATGTAAATTAAAGTTTATCAACTCTGATCCTTCACAACCAGTAGCGTTTGATGATTAAGGCTACCACCACAAGCAAACAGGACCAACCTATTTTCTTTTGTTAGCTCCCATTTTTCTCACAGTTGGTTCTAAATTTTAGTGATAGGTTTCATTCTCGTGTCTTTTCCTCATTTGATACGCAAAGTTACTGCATTTAATTGATGGGGAATGCTAGTAAAAAGACTTATTTGTAAATAAATAACTTTTGTACATTTAAATAGGTTTCCGTAGAGAGCTTTTTGCAAAATTACAACTGAATTTTAGTTTATGAGTTTCCTTTCCCTTCCCCTCCGATTCCTCTCACTACACTTCCCAAACTAGAGTCTAGTTTGAAATTACTGTATTTCGAGGATTACATGCATAACTTTCCTGACGCGTACCATATCGACTTAAATGAGCCCCGTCCTTTCTTTCAAACACCACTTTTGCCAATCAAGTAATTGAGTAACTGGAATAATTTGGTCTTTCTGTAATGGAATTCATATTTTATGTTGCCTTGGAAAGCAAGTAGTGACACAGTCAGTGCTTTATGCGTTTGTTTTTATTAGCCGGTCATTGATAGGAAAGCTAGGGGTGTACATGGTAGGGTCAAGTGCAGAGTCGATTATGAGCGAAATCTAGATAGATGCATTTTTATATTTGAAAATGCCATTTGTGGAGGAGATGGTCAAGATAGCCAATTTCTGATTGGCTTGGCCTTTACAAAATGGATCTTACCAATTGAATTATAGCTTATCTGGAGCAACTGGGAGTATGACTTTTTTCCTTCTAACCCCATAGGTTTTATTGTTTAGTTCGATGGTACTAATTTACAGAAGTTTAAAAAGTAAGATATCCAAGGAAAGAAGTGCTTTTGTTCAGCTTGGAACGCACATCTATTCTATCATTACTTGTTACAAAAGTATATCTATAAGCCACAGTACGGTATATATTTTTATAAACATTTTATATTATATAGTTAATGGTTAAAGAGATTCCGTATAGTTCAAATTGTACTTTCTTCATTGTTTTCAGCCATGATCATAGTCTTACAAATAAGATTGATATGACGGGTGTTTTCTATTCAGTTCGCAGTTAGTTTTAAATAGCCATGTTATCGTCAGATGCCTGCCCTTTATCACTGACTTCGTCTGAGATACATTGATGTTGCTTGTAAGAATCATAAGCAAATTATTGCAATTGGTTTGTAATAGCCAAACAACTTAATATTAGTACGTTGCCATTATTTTAGTTATTTCTTTGTTATGACCAGTTAAAAAAGCGAATCTTTAGAAGAGCTTTGTTTTGGTAGTTTATCTCTTGAGGAAGGAAGGGAATTGGATGAGTCCAAAATTGGAATTCATCCATGAAAGTTGTAATCTAGTTTATCGCTGATGACCACAGTGTAATACAGGTCTTTATTGTGTGTATATTTCAGGACAAAAATATAAATTTTGATTTTTCCTAAAACGTGTGGATAAAAATAACCCATTTTGTAGTTTGTTGTCATGAAGTTTCGATTTCTTCCAATCTTAGCAGTAACCTTTTAAATGGTTTATTTGTACTTCAAGATTGAGTACCTGTTCAAGGTTTTAAGACGTCAAATAATGCAGTTTTTCAGAGATTGCAGAATCTAGGGTAGTAAAAGAAATGTCCCGAAAGGTGTGTGGTTTTTTGTGATTGTGATGGTGTACAGGGGGTGATTGAGGAATGGGGGGTCAGGGTTGTTTTTCCTTGCTTGTCCTGACTAGAATCCAGCCATGTAATTTTAAACTATTTTTTGACAAAATCGTTGTGCTTGGTTCAAAATGTCTTAGGCTTCACAGAAATCAATATCTACATGATGACAAACGTATTTTGTTAGTGATTTGCCTTGTCCATATGTAAATAATTCCTTTTTACATATGGTTGGCAAACTTTCTAACCGTGTGCTAGAAACGCTGGCATCTGTTAAGTCTGAACCAGTAAAGGAATGCATGATTTGTATCAACTTGCTTTTAACCTTCATTCAACCCAATGACGCTGTGAAAAGCATACGGTAATTGACAAAATTGACTTAATTGGCTTGTTGTGATGGAGGACTATGAAGCTGACAAGAGAAATTTCAATCCTGCCCTAATACTAATACATTGTTCAATGTTTGCTAAATGTTATCACTCCAACGTTCCAACAACCAAACAAAGTGAAAGACGCCTAGGATGGTTAGCCTGCCCAAGTTTTCGCATCTCATATATAGGCGCATCAAGAAGGGCCAAATATCTTCAACATATCTTTCTTAGCTTTACATCAAATTATCACTACGCAGAATCTGTACTACATTCCGTCACCTATTCTCTAACATCTAGATTTGTGCCACCTGTACCATCTATGAAGTCCATTTTTTCAGCTTGATATTGATTTTTAATATGCCATCTCTGGTAATATATTGCGCTTTTTTGAGCGGCCTTCGTTGATCTGTTGCATGTTGAAGGATCAGCTGTGTCGAAATGTATTGAATAGTTTTATAACTGAATATATGTAATGCCTACTGTATCCAAAATAATATACTAGTTTTAATTTATTGATTTCTTAATCAGGTCAGTTTCCTACGAAAGTTGCCCATATGCAGACTCAACTTTGTTGCATTCAGTTAATATGTATGTAATTGTAATGTGATTGCTATGTTGACTATATTTATTTTCATATGTAATTGTCTACTGGATGCTCTTAGTTACTATTTACCCCAAATCTACTAATGCCACTGGAAATTAGGCAACCACATAATAGCTGAGAGGTCACACAGACCACAAAAGTACCAGCAAACAGAGTGTTTAAGTGACTGACTATTTTCCTGGTTTAGTTTCTCACCATAATTAGAGTAATTTTCATGTACAACTTTGTACGGGCGTTTCAATACTTCTGTCTGGGGATGCAGGAAAAGAGGGGTCAGGGGAGCGAAAATTTCCCCAGTAGTGCTAGACTGTCGGAATATTTCTTATTTTTTCTCACATAAACCATTTTTTTTACCTCATGTAACTGTGTTAAATTTTGAAAGGAAAGGTTTGTTTAACTGAATAGCTAAGTAGACCGATTTCTTCCGTCTGCGTTTTTTCGAGTATGTTGGCAATGTGAGATGACCCTTTCCTGTCAAATAGATTTGGTCTAACTTCCATTTCCTCAGTCTAGCAAGTAGATGCCTTTCATCTGGTGCGAAAGTTAACTCAGATGTCAGTTTCCGGGGTTTTTTTTAAAAAACCGGAAGGTATTTTAAGTTTTCCGTTACTTTAGTATGCGTAATTTCAAAAAAGGAAGAAAAAACTGAAGGTAAAATAAGTATTGTAAACAACTTGTAACATTGTAAACAATTAGTAACGTCCAGAGTAAAATTTAAGAGACAAAAGGTAGAATGCTTAATATGCAAAGCCACCTTTGATAGTGATTTTAGAAAGAGACCTAACGAAACATATCACAGAATATGGTTAAACACATCGAAACATGGCGTATAAAGTGGCTGGAGCATCTAATAATCCATTCACGAGTGCGAAAAGGGTATCAAATGATACGAAGAGTCGGAAAGAGATGAAAGTGGAACAATTTAACAAAAATTGCCACAGGTCAAGCAGCATGTTGTCTTCATGAAACGCAAATTGTCAAAACGTCAGAAGCTCAACTGTTAAACCAGCTACTACTGATAAATAGTATAGATAGCACTGTTGATAGAAAACAAACACTTGAAGATGCAGGAAAGACGAGAGTAAGAGTTTGCCTTACGTCTCTCGGAAAATATCCCACTAATTCAGCAAATTGTGAAGTTCAAATCACCTCAGAAATGCGGACAGGAATTGTTATGTATTGTCCAAGAAAACCATGTGCGAAGCTTTCAGACCTCGTGTTAAACGAGGAATGAAAACCATGGTGACTGCCTTTTGTATTCGGTCAAAGAAAATTCAATGTTCTGTTTTTGGCAACGGTTATTCCCATGTAAATGAGAGAAGGGATTCATGTATTACTGGGAGGAAATGAACTTTGCAATTTGGAAAAAGGGCTAGAGGAAATATATTTTACAAGACGAATTGTCACTGCATTGTACCAGTTTAACAAAATGGAAGTAATTTCATGATCCTTCATGCGGAAAAACAACAAAAATAACTTACAAAGAAAGGGAAAAGACCATCAAGATTCTTGACTGCATTTTTTCATTATTCTTGGCACTAAAAGGAATTGCTTTTAGGTGTAAACGTTTTCAGAGTCAAGGGGGTATGTTTGAATGTTTCGGAAATAGTGGGAATGACTTGAAACTTGATGCCTGTGGAGAGACACGACCCTATAATGGAAGCACACTTAGAAGGACAAAGTCCAGAGGGAAGTACACCTTACATTTAAAACGAAATTATCACTTTCATCGCCATATTTACATGAAAGAATATTGTTAAAAAAGTCCATAATGCCAAACACTTGTCCATAATCTTAGATACGATACCAAATGTTAGCCACAAAGTTCAGCTTCCCCTTTCGGTTAGATATGTCGTCGTGTCATGCCCGAAACGGGCCTAGAAGAACCCATGGCAAACGGTCTCGTGCACTGACCCAGATCTTGCGCTGGTGATCATTAACAGCATCAAGATATTCTTTTAATTTATTCAGGTTGGCTTTTTATGGCCACCTCTCGCTCTTTTCCCAACCATCCTTCTAGCAAGACAAAAACCTTCCAGATAACAGAGAAAAAATATTTTTTGTCATGCAGTGTAATTGACAAACATGAACACTAGTAAACAGACAATCACTGTTTGGTAGCTATATACTTTATTTCATTTTAATCAAATGAGTAGATGATGAATAGCATCACTCAGAATGAAATAAAGTAGCGTCAGTAGTAGTGAGACAAGGGCAAGCAGAGTTGTAGAAAGAGATAGAAGGGAGTCAGATATGTGAATAGAGACAGAAGAGGTCATAGTAGAAGCAGTATTGTTATATGCTACAAATACCCAAATTATTTAAGGAAATATTTAGCCAAAGGGATTGACAGAGTATTTTTCAATATCTTTGCAACCTGCAAATTGTCATACAAATAAGTCATTTATTCCAACAAAGTTACAGTATCAAAAGGCAATAGTATCATATTTTATCCATTTCTGTAACCAAACCTGCTTATTTACATAAGATGTTCATAAAAAGCAAGGTAAAATCTCGTATTTATGACATAGTTTGCTATTATATTGATTCAAAACTGAAACAGAGAATTATAATGTACCTTAATATGACTGCCAATGTACATTTGCAAAAGAAATAATGATAATTCTAAAAAATCAGCCCCAACAGAGAAAACTTGCAGCATGCTATCTGCATTGTAATCATCATTTTCAAGATCTGTTTGATTTTTATCAATTAACATTTCTTAATCTTCATCTTCATTTTAAATGCGTTCCTTTTCTGTATCATCAAATTTCTTGCTACGGACCATTAAAGATACCTTCAGTGCCAAACCCTTAGAAGCATAAAAGGGTTACTGCTATAGAGAAAAGCTCATCCTTCTTTCAAGTCTCTTTAGCTTTGAAAGACTCATCACAGGTGCTTTTGGGGAACTTTTTGGGAGAACATATACACTCATATTTAGAAGAAATATATTGAGACTACAAGGTCGAAACCAATGATGACATTAAGCAATTACACCTTTGCGAGGAAGTTATAATGTTGAAGTGTGGAGGTTATACTGAGGCCGTAATTAAGAAGCTGTACCTAAACTACAATTATATAATTTTTCTTCTACGCTCTAAATTTTTCCTGTAGTAAATCTCTTTGTTGTCAAGACGAAAAATTAGTTATACCCAAAAAATATCTTTATTTGAGTCAACTATTTGTGGTATTTCATTTTACAGTTGAAAAACATGACTTTTGTGCGCATAAGGTCTCTGTGTATAGAAATGCTTAATCGATGGTGTTTGAGCATCATTCACAAAGTTACTTACATACCACTACTTCTATTCTTTGGGTTTATTCAATAGTATAGATATATTATATATATATATATATATATATCAATAGTATAAATATACATTTATATATATATATATTCAATAGAAATACAGTATCAGATTTAGGTGACTAAACTGACCCCAAATGGAGAAATTGAAAAACAGATAAATGGAGAGTCTTGTTCTGTACTTTATTTTCCCCATTTAGAAAATGTTTGTGGCTTGTATGGTGAGCATTATTTGTTGTCTTCTTGTTTGTATTTCTGGGGATTAAAGATCAGAGCTCCTTCTAAGATATTGTCTTCGTATTGTCACGTAATGTACTAATAAGGAAGGTAAGTTAAAGACGAAACGAACAAATTCATTTTAGACTTTAAACATTTAAGGTCGTTAGAAAGAGAAAAATATTTAAATGGCAGAGTGTTCCAAAGAAGGAAAAGCTATGACTGTAGAATGACTTGCTTAGACTGGTAACCACAACAGCATTAATGACAATGTGAGTATCAAACAAGATGGCACAAAGTGAGAAATAGAACTGACTGCGTAAATAAATGATATATCTACATACATTTTTGTAGATATGTAAATAATAACAAATTCAATAAAATCTAAACCAAAACGTTTTGATATTTTACTAACTTCAAGTGATAAATTGGCTATGTTTCAAGGTATTCAAAGAAAGAATTTTTACATACACAGTTGGGTAAAGACAATAAAAGTATATTATAATGTCTTAATAAACAAAATGCATGTAAAAAATACAAGCTTTACCTGTAATGGAACATCACAATCAAGGAAATAATTAGATTTCTGTAACACGATTTCAAAAAAAGAGTTAATTGATTGAAGTCAACTTGATCATAAGATTTGGTCTCTTAAGGATTATTAAAGACGGCTCCAATTGTTTCTTGGTCGAGTGTTTGTAGACGCAGAAAGTAACACTTTTAAAGTGAAGTTGTGATTTGGAAAATCACTCAGGTGTTTCTCAGGTTCAGAATCACACTTTGGCTTTTCATGCTCATTCCAACGCTTTCTGACATTCCTTTTAGTATCACCAATTTATGAAGCCAAGTAGGAACAAATTTCTTTGTATAGTTTGCACGATAATAACGGGCTTTTATTTTTCAAAATAGGCTTTTGTCTTTTTGTAGTTCACTTGATTCCCAATTCGAACTTGTCATGAAATAAAGTTTTTACGTTTTTCCAAGAATCGTCTTACTGTGTGCTCGTTTGTTTCATAAAACAGAATTTCAAATAAAGTATACTGCTCTGTTCTGGAAACAAAAATTTGAAATTCGTCTTTTTCATCTTTATTGACAACTAACTTATTTCAAAGTGACGGACAGCACTGTCAGCAAACCTGAATGGGAAACCTGCTGTGTGATAGTTTTTTAATGATATGTTTTTAATGTAAATCCATATTTATTTTGTATGATTGACTCAGATCATAATTAATTTGCATTCCTTTTCTATCATTTTAGCACTTTTGTCGATTAGTGGGCTTGTCATTTGTTTGGTTTTCTATAAACAGAAGTTTCAGCTTTGCCACTTAGTATAATAATGTTGGTGTCTAGAAATTCCATAGTGTTGACTTCATTGGTAACGTTGACGTTCGGATGATAACTGTTAAGTACTGCCAGTAACGAATCCTGTTTATCTTTTTTCCTTTGGTTGATTGAATCATCTAGAAACCTTTTGTGAAATAATGGTTTATTACGTTTTACTTTATCATTTTCCAACTTTGTTAGAAAAATGTTTGAAAATGTTACTGAAAGATGGCCACCCATTGTGCAACCATCAGATTGCTTGATTGCTTGAAGTATTTCAAGCTTAACATGAAAATGCTATCCATGGTCAACTTCAGAACGAGTTTCTTTTAAATTAGATGACTACATAGTCAGAAAATTGATTTCGTCAGTGGTTTCAAACTTGTCGATTTTTGCAGTGGCATAAAGTTAAGCTGGTTAATGAGCTGTAGAACACATTTTTTTTAGTGATCAGCATCCTTAGAATTGCAGTACAGAAAGTCCCAAAACCATTTTAAATCTCTAGATGTGTTTTCGTTACCTTTAACATAAATTTCTTTTTAATACCATCTCTGATAAAATATTCCATCTTTATCATAATATCGGTCTTACCCATTCTTAGTACACAGGAATCTTCGTCACTAGCAACTGCATCCAGACTCTTGTCCTTTATTAGTCATTTTTATTGCGAATAAGTATAATCTTTGATGGAATAGATATTCTTTGAAAATATATCACACCACGCACATAAGAATTCATGGAAAACTTTTATCTTTTTTTATCTTCGTTATGAATTTTACTACCATCAGTTTAAGCTAAGGATTCAAGACTAGTAGCAAGATTCTGATTAAAATGGTTATTTTAGTTGATGCTACTATGGTCCAAGCCAAAACTAAGTTGTCTCAGTTCTTTATGGTTGAGATCAACTGAAGATAAATTTATTGCTTGGACATAGTAGTTGTAGATATTTTTGTTTTTAATGGTGTTCATGCTTAAATTTGTCAATTCTTTGTTTTTGTTTCTTGTTATTTTTCTACCAGCTTTTATACTCGTTGAACACAGACGTTTACAGCAATGCTTGAAATAAGAGCTTTCGAAAGATGAACAGACGTGCAGGTTATAGTCAGTTTCGATCCAATCTTGAGCAAGTATTTTACTGTTCATTTTCAGAATAACCTCTGTTGACAAAATAGTAATTATGAGTAAAACACTTTGATGCAAGCCACAGATTCAACATTGTGCTGCTTTGTAGCAAAATAAAGGAATAACCTTTTATCCTATTTTGTACTGATAAATTGATGAACTATTCACAACAAATACTAATTGGTAAGAAAGTAAGATAAGGAGTCATAAAGGTATGAGTTGAGTACCATTAAGTGGAGCTGAAGGAATCTGAAAAAAGAGACAACAAAGATAAGGAAAATTAAAAGTACAGACTGTCTGATGAATCCTAAATTAGTGTAAGAGAAAAGTAAGATAAGGAAAGAGCCTTCTTAAATTTTATCTTTGTATTGCAATGATTAGATGTGTTTCCCACTTTCTTCTACAATCAAGCTATTCCGATACCAAATGATACTCCATTCTCTCTTTCTGGGTAATAGATTTTTTAAAACTCCAATTCTAGCCCGATTATCTGATAGACCACTTTTTCGCGCGTGTCACCTTTTCTTAGATCTCATCATTTGTGATGTAATCTAATTTCTGTTTTTGCATATCATTTCCCACAGTCTGAAACCTTCGTTAGCGATTGTTATATTAATTGCAACCTAGCTATTCCATGGAATGTTAACAAGCTCTCTACATACAGAAACCACTTTATTTCGTTAGGAACCTGACCATCCATTGTAATGTGGTACCTCAGAGCTTTAAAATTTTTAGAATTGACTTTGACTGTTGTTTCCAGCTTCAATTAAAAATTATTGCTTTCTATTGCTTTTAGCAACTATTTTCTTGCATCTCTTTTTCAACAGTCAGGCTTCGTCTTNCTTAGATCTCATCATTTGTGATGTAGCTAAACCAGGAGATCATTAATCTCTTCTGACAAAAGGCTTAAATTTTTACTACAGGATCTATGGCGCACAGCGGTGTGTAATAACAAAAGAGATATTAATATGCAACATTTTTAGCCTCACCTGAATTACAAATTTCTGTTTTTGCATATCATTTCCCACAGTCTGAAACCTTCGTTAGCGATTGTTATATTAATTGCAACCTAGCTATTCCATGGAATGTTAACAAGCTCTCTACATACAGAAACCACTTTATTTCGTTAGGAACCTGACCATCCATTGTAATGTGGTACCTCAGAGCTTTAAAATTTTTAGAATTGACTTTGACTGTTGTTTCCAGCTTCAATTAAAAATTATTGCTTTCTATTGCTTTTAGCAACTATTTTCTTGCATCTCTTTTTCAACAGTCAGGCTTCGTCTTGAACTTGATGTAGTTCTCACCACCAGCCAGGGTGCTGACATTATGTTAGTCTTACGCTAAACCTCGTTATTTCCTGACTAATTTTGTCCGTTTGACTCATCTTTTGCCTTTCTTTTCTTATTACACAGGGGATAAATCTAACCATTGCCTTTTCCCAAGTTATTGCCAATGTTAGCAGATTAAGCAAGAATCTAACTATCCTCACTTTTGTGGCATTTAAATAACAAATTGATGCACAGATGGGACATATCCCTGTCAGCATACGCAATTTAGTTGTCATGGGGAGTTTTCTCGTCTTTTCTAAGCGCTCCAACTTAAAGGTCATGCATCATCACCGATCGTAAAACTTCATGTTGTATATCTGTATGTGTATTTTGTCTTCCTTTTTTAATGACAACGTCTTGTTTCAAATAATCTCATTAAGCTATATTTTCTCCACTTCTTTCATAATTTGTCTAGGCTTACTTGAATATCTTTTACTTAACCTCTCTGCTCTGAAGGTACTGGCCTCAAATAGATGCAATTTCCAACTTGTACAATCTCTATATCTTTCTTATTTTAGATGTTAACAATTTTCCAGTGACCTCTGTTTTCTGCATACTACTTTTAATCCTTTCCTTTCTAACTCATTTTCCCATGCATTTTCCACTCTTTTCTGTAATGAATAGGTCATATAAATATAATAATTTTACTAATAATTTTAAGCTCAATCTGGCTGCTAAACTGATGGAGTCTAGAAGATAATTAGGTGGAATCACCAGCATAATGCACTGTGGCATTCCAGTTTCACTACAAACTTTGTGCTGCCCGAACTAATTTTCAGTGACATTCCCTCTTCCTCACTCTAAAATATTACTATCCTTATCATCCAATCGCCATCCTTTTCAAGTCTATAAAGCCAAGATTCATTGTCTTCTTGCCCCTCAAATGCTTTTTCTAACCTTTCAATCATCATAAAAATACTCTTAATTATTCCTTTTCTGACCTTTCAATCATCATAAAAACACTCTTAATTATTCGTTTTTTTGCATAAAACCTAAATATTTGTCATCAATACAGATCTTTTTTTTCCAGAACTTTTTATCATAAGAATGATGGCTGAAAGAGCAGTGGAAGTCCAGAAGGATTTGTATTTGTGCTTTATTGATTACAGCAAAGCATTTGATAAAGTGAGGCACCATGAATTGTTTAAAATGTTGAAGGACTTAGAAATTAATGGAAACGATTTACAATTAATTCAGAACTTATACTGGGAACAGATGGCAGCTATCAGGATTGATGGAGAAATGAGCAAGTGGTCTTCAATCAAACGAGGAGAGAGAAAAGGATGTGTTCTATCACCGGATCTGTTCAATCTGTATAGTGAAATCATCTTAAGAGGTATCAAGAACATGCCTGGAGTGAAAATCGGAGGTGTAAACATAAATAACTTAAGATATGCTGATGACACTGTATTGATAGCTGAAAGTGAAGTGGATTTGCAGAACATCTTAAATAAAGTAGTGTTAGAAAGTGAAAAGAAAGGACTCCAGATTAACATCAAGAAAACAGAATGTATGGTGATATCAAAGAAAAGTGTATCCCCAAAGTGTACTTTAACTATCAATGGAGAATTTGTAAAGAATGTTAAAAAGTTTACTTATCTTGGTAGTTTGATAACATCAGATGGAAGATGTGTGAACGAAATAAAGAAACGAATCACTTTGGCCAAGGATGCTTTTAGTAAAATGAGTTTAGTTTTCAAGAACAGGCAGCTGCAAGTAAAAACTAAGATTCGAGTCCTAGAATGTTATGTGTGGTCTGTTTTGCTTTATGGGTGTGATGCTTGGACCATCAATGAAAGCATGAAGAAACGAATAGAAGCAGTGGAAATGTGGTTCCTGAGAAGAATTCTTAGAATATCTTGGACTGACAAAGTGAGCAATGAAGTGGTATTAGAGAGAGCAGGAATGAAAAGAAAGTTGATGAAGGTAATTAGAAAAAGACAACTGCAGTTTCTGGGTCATGCAATGAGATGTGAAGGAATGGAAAACTTGTTGTTAACAGGGAAGATTGAAGGAAAGAAAAGTAGAGGAAGACAGACTGAAATTCATTACCAGCTTGAACAAGGATCTCCAGTTCAAGAGGAGTGACTGTGAAATTTTAGCACTGACAAAAGAGAGAAATAAATGGAAGACCATGATCTCCAACGTCCTGAAAGGATAAGGAACTTAGAAGAAGAAGAAGAAGAAGAAGAATTCACAGATTAAAGTGTGTTTGCTACAATTTCTTGCTTTTCATTTCAGACAAGTATTCAATAGCATTCAACTGAAAAATGAAGATGATTCAATACTGAAATATACCAAGATCTTCATGTTACTCAAGAGAGCTGAATGATTACTGTTACTTTGAATATTGAGAATAATGTAGTTGAATCTATACCACCACACCACATGCTAATTTGAAGAGATTTCAATGCCCAGCTTAACACTGGATTTTCCCTGCACCATTCCAGGAATCGTAATGGCCAGTTGTTACATGCTTTTGTTGAACAACACAGCTTAATCGTTGGAAACCTGTCGTTTCGCAAGTCTGCTAGAAAACTCTGGACTTATCGTTTTCCGAAAAATGTCCTCTCACAGATTGATTTTTGTTTATATCGTAAAAGGTGGCGTAATAGTGTTAGAGATTGTCAAGCTTTTTCTACATCCAATCCGGTTGGGAGTGATCATCGGATCGTCTCCATGTTTGTGAAACTAAGCTTGCGTGCACATAGGAAAGTGATAAAGAAAAATCTTTATTGGAGAGCTTTGGTTAATGATAACGAACTTGCTTTGAACATTGATAACAGCATTACTGAACAATTTGACAGCTTATCGACAGAGGAGCAGACCTACTCAACATTTGTCAGTATTGCAAATAAAGTTGGTGAATTGCATCTCCCATCAAAACCTCGACCTACTAAAGCTACCTGTGATCATACGGATGTTATAGCTGCCCGGCAAGCTACTGTAGATGCACCTACGAAACAGATTCAATCGTCTCAGAATATTCTTCGTAGAACTTACGATAGTCTGGACGAGAGACGCATTAATGATATCCTTAGATCTTTTGACACCCCAGCTGCCCCGTCAGTCATCAAGACTGCATGGGACCTAGTGAAACAGTTGTCAGGCAAGAAATCAAGAAACACCATCTGCATTGAGGGATACGATCCCTTGAAGGTATGGGAAACTCATTTTAGTAATCTTATCAATGTTAATCAGAACACAAATGATGTAGATGATCAACCTATTGAAACGATCTTCGATGTCTTTCAAGAAATTCCTATGGGAGAACTCCCGCAAGCCGAAGTAGATGCTTCTTTTAAATCAATGAAAAATGGTAAAGCTCCTGAGTTGGATGGATTACCACCAGAATCTTGGCTTAGTTACCCAAGTTACCCAAAATAAGAAAGCAGTTACGCAAGTTTTGTAATCAAACCTACTTTGGCAATCGGCCAGAAGAATGGGTTTTTTCTGGTCTTGTACCTGTGCCTAAAAAGGGTAATCTGCGACTGCCTGATAACTACCATGGTATTGCTTTGTCACAAATTGCTTCTAAAGTTTTTAGTCGTTGCATCCTGAACCGTATTCGGCCTGCTATTGACAGTATATTGAGAGAGAACCAGAATGGTTTCAGACCTGGTCGATCTACCACTTCTCACATACTTGCCCTCCGCCGCATAGTAGAAGAGTTACAAAACTTTACCAAGGAAGCTGTCATCATATTCATTGATTTCAGAAAGCCATTCGACTCTATTAATAGGGAGAATATGCTGCAGATCCTCTCTGCATACGGTATACCTGCAGATATCGTTGAAGCAGTGAGAGTTATGTACTCAGATACCTATGCCCAAGTAATCACACCTGACGGAGTGACCAACAGCTTTCTCATTAACACTGGTGTTCTTCAAGGATATCCACTAGCTCCGTTTTTGTTTATTGTGTGTTTAGATTATGCTCTTCGCACCTCCATGAGTTGCACTGACGGTCTGACCCTCACCAGAAGGCGTAGTAGGCGGCACCCTGCTACAAACTTAGCAGATCTAGACTACGTAGACGATATAGCTCTTTTTTGAAGACTCCCTTGCCCAAGCACAAGATCTCCTTGGCCGTGTTGAAACTGCTTGTAAATCCATTGGGCTGTGTTTAAATGCGGATAAAACGAAGTACATGCATCTCAATGCTTCAACATATGTACCGTTATATGTATCTAATGTATTTAATCAGTTATTTATTTTCTATTTAAACAAATCATCCAGGCAGATTTATTTTTATGTAAGTATTTCTGCTTTATATATGTGTGTATCATAAGACAACTTTAATCACATCTGTTAATGCACTTGGGATGCTTTTATAGTGAAAAAGTTTTTAGAATATACTGTAAACGTTTGTATGATTTATGATTTATTAATTAAACGGAATAATTAATACTGATTTAAGATCAAATAACTTCTTTATCACCTAGAATATCAACACGTAGTTCTTCTTCATATAGAACCAATGCAAAGCTTATATATAAAGCGCTAATGTTTGTCTGTGTGTGTGTATGTCTGTCTGTCTGTGTGTTCAGGGTTGACGTCCAAACGGCTGGACCGATCCCAGCCAAACGTGGCACGAACATGGAGGAACATCCAATAAGTGACTTAGGCATACCGAAAGTGACATCAATCACTAAACCGGAAGTAAGGTTATAGGGTCAAATATGCATTTATAAGACACGTAGCTGACTATGAGAGGCACAGTATTTGTCCAATCGACACCAAAGTTGCACGAAATCTCCATGGGAACGCAGGAGAGAAAATAGGGGCACAGCGAATGACGTCATAAAATAGGAAGTGACCTTTCTGGACAAGAAGTAGAGCTGCTTTCCGCCCGAAACTTTGCTGGACGATACAGCTCAGCCTGACAGACATCGGAAGGACTAGAACAGAATCGAAATAACCTTACCTACCTACCTGGAAGTGACCCTCTAAATAGGAAGTAAGGACTGCCTAACAAAAAGAATGAGAGGACCAAGGTAGAACCGGACGTGACCTCCATCAACCGAAATTAAAGCTGTTTCAGGCCCCAGAGACCTCCGATTGCAGCAAGACTTTGCAGGAGGCTGTAGCTTGGCATCATAGACATTGGAAGGTCTAAAGCAGAACCAAAAGTGACCTCACCTACCTGGAAGTGGCCCGCTAAACAGGAAGTAAAGTGGTTTGAGCCACTAAGAACGCAGGGGTGGAAATAAGAACACAGAAAGTGACATCATGAAATAGGAAGTAGAGCTGTTTCCAGCCCTAGAGACCTCAGATTGCAGTGAAACTTTGCAGGAGGCTATACCTCAGACAAAAGGCAGTGGCCTTGTAAAGCTGAAAGGTGGGCTGTTTTAACATTACAAACCTCTGATTTCGACAAAACGTGATTAGAGGCTATAGGGATGGCTAATGAACACAACGAGAGGACTGAAAAAGAACCGAAAAAAAAACTCAGTACAAAATCAAAGATAAGGGAATACCTGGGCGAAGCCGGGCACTCTGCTTGTAAAATATAATTAGCTGATTGAGTGTCTGATAAATCATAGCATAGAGCAAGCTTTATGTTCTCTAACTGTTCTTTTGAATAGATGAGTAAAGTAATATAATATATTTCAATTAAAACAATCTAACATAATCTGTATATGACTACTAGCTATTGTGTGAAATGCAACTTGTGGTCTATGCATGGGGAGAAAAAGTAGCTTCATAAAACAAAGGCAAGATGGATTTAAAGATTTATCAAAATTAGGTGAATTCCATATGCGCACATCTAATCTTGAAAAATACAACTATTGCTGTCCCGGAACTAAGCTCAAAGAAAGGCTATCGTCAAATACAGCATCTTATCATGAACATATAAATAATATTGATGCGATCCGCCATTGTCATAATATCCATTACAATTATTTTAAAAATTGGCAAGATAAAATTAAGGCAGACGACAGAGTGTTAAAAAGCGTATCTGAAATTATATTTAAGGAAAGACCATGGGGAGGGACAACAGTTGTACGGAGAATGATGAAAGTAAAACAAATGTTTGGACTGGGTGTTCCAAAAAAACCTCAGAAGCCGTTCAGTGAATGCAACTGGCAAAGAGAATTAGCAAATGAATTACATTTGTCCATAAGACGTAACTTTACTCGATGGTGTGTGTATTGTGAATTAATAAATAAAATTTGGTGGTTTAACATAGTAAATATGCAACACTTTAGTAGATGGAATAATGGCTATAAATATCTTCTCGTGGTAATTGACGTGTTTAGTAAATATAGATTGACTATACTATTAAAGGATAAGAAAGGACCAAAAAAGTGATCCTAAATCATTCAAAACTATCTTTAAGGAAGATAGAATTCCTAAGTACATTTGAACTGACAAAAGTAAGACNATGGTGTGTGTATTGTGAATTAATAAATAAAATTTGGTGGTTTAACATAGTAAATATGCAACACTTTAGTAGATGGAATAATGGCTATAAATATCTTCTCGTGGTAATTGACGTGTTTAGTAAATATAGATTGACTATACTATTAAAGGATAAGAAAGGACCAAAAAAGTGATCCTAAATCATTCAAAACTATCTTTAAGGAAGATAGAATTCCTAAGTACATTTGAACTGACAAAAGTAAGACGTTTTATAACAAAACAAGACTGAAAAACCTTCATTCTATAAGTGTGAGCCTAGTATCTTATTGATTTGATTTGATTTGATTACTGAGCAAAGACGTATTTGTAAAAAAACCTCTGAATTTCACTTAATACATGAATGAGTGGCCATTAGGTCCACATTCAACTCAGTTTCAGAATTGACAAACTTATTGTTCTATTACACAATAATGCACGCGTAGAGGGAACGCATTAAAGACTAGTCTATTATTATTTCAATTATCTGGAACGAAAAGAGAAGTTGTCCAAGAACAAGAACAAGGGAAATACAAAGATGTAGAAGCGCGGCAACACTTGCTTGCGGTTAAAAACAAAAGACTGACTAATATAACACATAACACTCAAATAAATCATAATCAAGAGAAATCCTCAAGGGTTAAACGATGGAATCAATAAAAACCAAGTATTGGAAGCAATTTACATTCTGAGGTAACTTGATATGTTACCCAAACTTGCAAACAGTACAACAACACAAGGTAAAGTTTGACAAAAATGACACCTGTAGAAGCATCCATGAAAAAGTGCCAAGGCGTTGTTTACTTTAGTCTTTATGGTGATATGGAAACGATTTACGGAGAAACAAAATTAAAAGTAGATGATGAAGTAAGAATTAGTAAATTTAAAAGAAACACTTTTGATAAAGAATACACCTCTAATTGGACAAAATAACTATTTAAATTAGATAAGGTCCAAGACATAAATTCAATCACTTATAAAGTAAAGGATCTCAAAGGTGAAGTAATAAAAAGGAGGTTTTATGAACCTGAATTATTGTTAGCCAAGCAGAATGTTTATCGTATTGAAGAAGTTATTCGGGGAAATTATGAGAACAAGCAAGCTTTGGTTAACTGAAAAGGCTTTAGAAATATAGTTTGAGGATTCAGTTGGAAGCCTGAAAAACAGATAGACAAGGTAGATTTGGCTAGGTATAATAATGAAAACAAAAAGAGATTGATTCTAAAGTTGATTGAAAATAACCTGAAGAACTACATGATAAGTATAATGATTATCCTCTAGCACCTGAGAAGATGAAAGTAAATAAAACCTGTTGTCCAAATATTGTAAAAGGTAAAAAAATACCTGGGAAATATAGAATATCAACAGGTCTTGTTCATAAACTAATTCCAACTTTGAATAATAAAGAAAAGTATGTACTTCCTTATAGAAACTTTCAATTATATTGTATTCAGATCTCAAGTTGATTATAATTAAACTCCATCGAGTAGTAGAGTTCCATCAATACCTTTTGCTTAAAGTTTATATCGATTTCAATACCGAAAAACGTAAAAATGTCGAAAACTCAGATTTTTTTGTTGCCTGTTGAGCAACAACGTCTTTGCTAAAATGATGGAAAACTTATGGAAACGAATAGATGTAAGATTGGTTACTGATAAAAATAAACAGTTAAAATTTTCAAGTAAACCAACGTATGTCAGTAGCAAAATTATTATTGAGAATCTAGTAGCTGTGCATAAGATTAAAGAATCACTAGTAATTTAACAGATGGGCATTTGTGGGTATGTGAATTCTTAATCTTTTTAAGACACTAATTTATGACTTTTATTATAGTTGTATGACAAATAAATATGGCGACAAATCTAAACTGCTATTTACAGAAACTGATAGTTTAACATACGAAATCAAAGCAGAAGATGATTGATATAAGATGATTGACATAAGATGACTGACATATAATGATTCACATGGGATGATTAATAAATGATGATTTACATAAGATGATTGATATAAAATTGCTCACGATGGATGATTGAAATAAGATGATTCAAACAAGATGATTGATATAATATGATTGAAATAAGATGATTGAAATAAGATGATTGACATAAGATGACTGACATATAATGATTCACATGGCATGGTTGATAAACGATGATTAAGATAATATGATTGATATAAAATTGCTCACGATGGATGATTGAAATAAGATGATT
>RDPX01000090.1:14252-28113 GCA_003991215.1 Morbakka virulenta | reverse complement strand
AAGATGATGGACATAAGATGACTGACATATAATGATTCACATAGGATGATTGAAACAAGATGATTGAAACAAGACGATTGAAATAAGATGATTGACATAATATGACTGACATATAATCATTCACATAGGATGATTGAAACAAGTTGATTGATATTATCTGATTGAAATAAGACGATTGACATAAGATGACTGACATATAATGTTTCACATAGGATGATTGAAACAAGATGATTGATATAATATGATTGAAACAAGACGATTGAAATAAGATGATTGACATAAGATGACTGACATATAATCATTCACATAGGATGATTGAAACAAGTTGATTGATAATATCTGATTGAAATAAGATGATTGAAATAAGATGATTAACATAAGATGACGGACATATAATGATTCACATGGTATGTTTCAAATATGATGATAGACACAATATGATGGACATAAGATGACTGACATATAATTATTCACATAGGATGATTGAAACAAGTTGATTGATATTATCTGATTGAAATAAGATGATTGACATAAGATGACTGACATATAATGTTTCACATAGGATGATTGAAACAGGGTGATTGATATAATATGATTGAAATAAGATGATTGACATAAGATGACTGACATATAATGATTCACATAGGATGATTGAAACAAGATGATTGAAACAAGACGATTGAAATAAGATGATTGACATAAGATGACTGACATATAATGATTCACATGGGATGATTGAAACAAGATGATTGATATAATATGATTGAAATAAGATGATTGAAATAAGATGATTGACATAAGATGACTGACATATAATGATTCACATGGGATGATTCAAATATGATGATTAAAACAAGATGATGGACACAAGATGACTGACATATAATGATTCACATGGGATGATTAAAACAAGATGATTGATATAATATGATTGAAATAAGATGATTGAAATAAGATGATTGACATAAGATGACTGACATATAATGATTCACATAGGATGATTGAAACAAGATGATTGATATAATATGATTGAAATAAGATGATTGAAATAAGATGATTGACATAAGATGACTGACATATAATGATTCACATAGGATGATTGAAACAAGATGATTGATATAATATGATTGAAATAAGATGATTGAAATAAGATGATTGACATAAGATGACTGACATATAATGATTCACATAGGATGATTGAAACAAGATGATTGATATAATATGATTGAAATAAGATGATTGAAATAAGATGATTGACATAAGATGACTGACATATAATGATTCACATAGGATGATTGAAACAAGATGATTGATATAATATGATTGAAATAAGATGATTGAAATAAGATGATTGACATAAGATGACTGACATATAATGATTCACATAGGATGATTGAAACAAGATGATTGATATAATATGATTGAAATAAGATGATTGAAATAAGATGATTGACATAAGATGACTGACATATAATGATTCACATAGGATGATTGAAACAAGATGATTGATATAATATGATTGAAATAAGATGATTGAAATAAGATGATTGACATAAGATGACTGACATATAATGATTCACATAGGATGATTGAAACAAGATGATTGATATAATATGATTGAAATAAGATGATTGAAATAAGATGATTGACATAAGATGACTGACATATAATGATTCACATAGGATGATTGAAACAAGATGATTGATATAATATGATTGAAATAAGATGATTGAAATAAGATGATTGACATAAGATGACTGACATATAATGATTCACATAGGATGATTGAAACAAGATGATTGATATAATATGATTGAAATAAGATGATTGAAATAAGATGATTGACATAAGATGACTGACATATAATGATTCACATAGGATGATTGAAACAAGATGATTGATATAATATGATTGAAATAAGATGATTGAAATAAGATGATTGACATAAGATGACTGACATATAATGATTCACATAGGATGATTGAAACAAGATGATTGATATAATATGATTGAAATAAGATGATTGAAATAAGATGATTGACATAAGATGACTGACATATAATGATTCACATAGGATGATTGAAACAAGATGATTGATATAATATGATTGAAATAAGATGATTGAAATAAGATGATTGACATAAGATGACTGACATATAATGATTCACATAGGATGATTGAAACAAGATGATTGATATAATATGATTGAAATAAGATGATTGAAATAAGATGATTGACATAAGATGACTGACATATAATGATTCACATAGGATGATTGAAACAAGATGATTGATATAATATGATTGAAATAAGATGATTGAAATAAGATGATTGACATAAGATGACTGACATATAATGATTCACATAGGATGATTGAAACAAGATGATTGATATAATATGATTGAAATAAGATGATTGAAATAAGATGATTGACATAAGATGACTGACATATAATGATTCACATAGGATGATTGAAACAAGATGATTGATATAATATGATTGAAATAAGATGATTGAAATAAGATGATTGACATAAGATGACTGACATATAATGATTCACATAGGATGATTGAAACAAGATGATTGATATAATATGATTGAAATAAGATGATTGAAATAAGATGATTGACATAAGATGACTGACATATAATGATTCACATGGGATGATTGAAACAAGATGATTGATATAATATGATTGAAATAAGATGATTGAAATAAGATGATTGACATAAGATGACTGACATATAATGATTCACATGGGATGATTCAAATATGATGATTGAAACAAGATGATGGACATAAGATGACTGACATATAATGATTCACATAGGATGATTGAAACAAGATAATTGAAACAAGACGATTGAAATAAGATGATTGACATAAGATGACTGACATATAATGATTCACATGGGATGATTGAAACAAGATGATTGATATAATATGATAGAAAAAAGATGATTGAAATAAGATGATTGAAATAAGATGATTGACATAAGATGACTGACATATAATGATTCACATGGGATGATTGAAACAAGATGATTGATATAATATGATAGAAAAAAGATGATTGAAATAAGATGATTGAAATAAGATGATTGACATAAGATGACTGACATATAATGATTCACATTGGATGGTTGATAAATGATGATTTACATAAGATGATTGATATAAAAATTGCTCACGATGGATGATTGAAATAAGATGATTCAAACAAGATAATTGATATAATATGATTGAAATAAGATGATTGAAATAAGATGATTGAAATAAGATGATTGACATAAGATGACTGACATATAATGATTCACATAGGATGATTGAAACAAGATGATTGATATAATATGATTGAAATAAGATGATTGAAATAAGATGATTGACATAAGATGACTGACATATAATGATTCACATAGGATGATTGAAACAAGATGATTGATATAATATGATTGAAATAAGATGATTGAAATAAGATGATTGACATAAGATGACTGACATATAATGATTCACATAGGATGATTGAAACAAGATGATTGATATAATATGATTGAAATAAGATGATTGAAATAAGATGATTGACATAAGATGACTGACATATAATGATTCACATAGGATGATTGAAACAAGATGATTGATATAATATGATTGAAATAAGATGATTGAAATAAGATGATTGACATAAGATGACTGACATATAATGATTCACATAGGATGATTGAAACAAGATGATTGATATAATATGATTGAAATAAGATGATTGAAATAAGATGATTGACATAAGATGACTGACATATAATGATTCACATAGGATGATTGAAACAAGATGATTGATATAATATGATTGAAATAAGATGATTGAAATAAGATGATTGACATAAGATGACTGACATATAATGATTCACATAGGATGATTGAAACAAGATGATTGATATAATATGATTGAAATAAGATGATTGAAATAAGATGATTGACATAAGATGACTGACATATAATGATTCACATAGGATGATTGAAACAAGATAATTGATATAATATGATTGAAATAAGATGATTGAAATAAGATGATTGAAATAAGATGATTGAAACAAGATGATTGAAACAGGACGATTGAAATAAGATGATTGACATAAGATGACTGACATATAATGATTCACATGGGATGATTGATATAAGATGATTGAAACAAGATGATTGAAACAAGACGTTTGAAATAAGATGATTGACATAAGATGACTGACATATAATGATTAACATAGGATGATTGAAACAGGATGATTGATAAAATATGATTGAAATAAGATGATTGAAATAAGATGATTGACATAAGATGACTGCCATATAATGATTCACATAGGATGATTGAAACAAGATGATTTAAACAAGACGATTGAAATAAGATGATTGACATAAGATGACTGACATATAATGATTCACATGAGATGATTGATAAATGATGATTTACATAAGATGATTGATATAAAAATTGCTCACGATGGATAATTGAAATAAGATGATTGAAACCAGATGATTGATATAATATGATTGAAATAATATGATTAAAATAAGATGATTGACATAAGATGATTGACAAATAATGATTCACATAGGATGATTGAAACAAGATGATTGATTTAATATGATTAAAATACGATGATTGATATAATATGATTGAGATAAGATGATTGAAACAAGATGATTGATATAATATAATTGAAATACGATGATTGAAATAAGATGATTGAAACAAGATGATTGGTTTAATATGATTGAAATAAGATGATTGAAATAAGATGATTGAAATAAGATGATTGAAATAAGATGATTGACATAAGATGACTGACATATAATGATTCACATAGGATGATTGAAACAAGATGATTGATATAATATGATTGAAATAAGATGATTGAAATAAGATGATTGACATAAGATGACTGACATATAATGATTCACATAGGATGATTGAAACAAGATGATTGATATAATATGATTGAAATAAGATGATTGAAATAAGATGATTGACATAAGATGACTGACATATAATGATTCACATAGGATGATTGAAACAAGATGATTGATATAATATGATTGAAATAAGATGATTGAAATAAGATGATTGACATAAGATGACTGACATATAATGATTCACATAGGATGATTGAAACAAGATGATTGATATAATATGATTGAAATAAGATGATTGAAATAAGATGATTGACATAAGATGACTGACATATAATGATTCACATAGGATGATTGAAACAAGATGATTGATATAATATGATTGAAATAAGATGATTGAAATAAGATGATTGACATAAGATGACTGACATATAATGATTCACATAGGATGATTGAAACAAGATGATTGATATAATATGATTGAAATAAGATGATTGAAATAAGATGATTGACATAAGATGACTGACATATAATGATTCACATAGGATGATTGAAACAAGATGATTGATATAATATGATTGAAATAAGATGATTGAAATAAGATGATTGACATAAGATGACTGACATATAATGATTCACATAGGATGATTGAAACAAGATGATTGATATAATATGATTGAAATAAGATGATTGAAATAAGATGATTGACATAAGATGACTGACATATAATGATTCACATAGGATGATTGAAACAAGATGATTGATATAATATGATTGAAATAAGATGATTGAAATAAGATGATTGACATAAGATGACTGACATATAATGATTCACATAGGATGATTGAAACAAGATGATTGATATAATATGATTGAAACAAGACGATTGAAATAATATGATTGAAACAAGATGATTGATATAACATGATTGAAATAAGATGATTGAAACAAGATGATTGATATAAGATGATTGAAATAAGATGATTGAAACAAGATGATTGATATAATATGATTGAAATAAGATGATTGAAACAAGATGATTGATATAAGATGATTGAAATAAGATGATTGATATAGTATGATTGAAATAAGATGATTGAAACAAGATGATTGACATAAGATGATTGAAATAAGATGATTGAAATAAGATGATTGAAACAAGATGATTGACAAATAATGATTCACATGGGATGATTGATAAATGATGATTTACATAAGATGATTGATATAAAATTCCTCACGATGGATCATTGAAATAAGATGATTGAAACAAGATGATTGATATAATATGATTGACATAAGATGATTGGTATAATATGATTGAAATAAGATGATTGAAATAAGATGATTTAAATATGATAATTGAAATAAGATGATTGAAACAAGATGATTGACATAAGATGATTAAAATAAGATGATTGAAATAACATGATTGAAACAAGATGATTGACATAAGATCATTGACAAATAATGACTTACATGGGATGATTGATAAACGATGATTAACATAAGATGATTGACATATAATGGCTCACGATGGATGATTGATATAAGATGATTGAAACAAGATGATTGAAACAAGACGATTGAAATAAGATGATTGACATAAGATGACTGACATATAATGATTCACATAGGATGATTGAAACAAGATGATTGATATAATATGATTGAAATAAGATGATTGAAATAAGATGATTGACATAAGATGACTGACATATAATGATTCACATAGGATGATTGAAACAAGATGATTGATATAATATGATTGAAATAAGATGATTGAAATAAGATGATTTAAATATGATAATTGAAATAAGATGATTGAAACAAGATGATTGACATAAGATGATTAAAATAAGATGATTGAAATAACATGATTGAAACAAGATGATTGACATAAGATCATTGACAAATAATGACTTACATGGGATGATTGATAAACGATGATTAACATAAGATGATTAACATATAATGGCTCACGATGGATGATTGATATAAGATGATTGAAACAAGATGATTGAAACAAGACGATTGATATAAGATGATTGAAACAAGATGATTGAAACAAGACGATTGAAATAAGATGATTGACATAAGATGACTGACATATAATGATTCACATAGGATGATTGAAACAAGATGATTGATATAATATGATTGAAACAAGACGATTGAAATAAGATGATTGAAACAAGATGATTGATATAATATGATTGAAATAAGATGATTGAAACAAGATGATTGATATAATATGATTGAAATAAGATGATTGAAACAAGATGATTGAAATAAGATGATTGAAACAAGATGATTGATATAATATGATTGAGATAAGATGATTAAAACATGATGATTGTTATAATATGATTGAAATAAGATGATTGAAATAAGATGATTGACATAATATGATTGGTATAATATGATTGATGAAATATGATTGAGATAAGATGATAGAAACAAGATGATTGATATAATTTGATTGAAATAAGATGATTGAAAGAAGATGATTAACATAAGATGATTGACATATAATGGCTCAGGATGGATGATTGATATAAGATGATTGAAACAAGATGATTAAAACAAGAAGATTGATATAAGATGATTGAAACAAGATGATTGAAACAAGACGATTGAAATAAGATGATTGACATAAGATGACTGACATATAATGATTCACATAGGATGATTGAAACAAGATGATTGATATAATATGATTGAAATCAGATGATTGAAACAAGATGATTGATATAATATGATTGAAATAAGATGATTGAAAGAAGATGATTAAAATAAGATGATTGAAGCAAGATGATTGACATAAGATGATTGAAATAAGATGATTGAAATAAGATGATTGAAATAAGATGATTGAAACAAGATGATTGATATAATATGATTGAGATAAGATGATTAAAACAAGATGATTGATATAATATGATTGAAATAAGATGACTGAAATAAGATGATTGACATAATATGATTGGTATAATATGATTGATGAAATATGATTGAGATAAGATGATAGAAACAGGATGATTGATATAATTTGATTGAAATAAGATGATTGAAAGAAGATGATTAACATAAGATGACTGACATATAATGATTCACATAGGATGATTGAAACAAGATGATTGATATAATATGATTGAGATAAGATGATTAAAACATGATGATTGATATAATATGATTGAAATAAGATGATTGAAATAAGATGATTGACATAATATGATTGGTATAATATGGTTGATAAAATATGATTGAGNATTGAGATAAGATGATAGAAACAGGATGATTGATATAATTTGAATGAAATAAGATGATTGAAAGAAGATGATTAACATAAGATGACTGACATATAATGATTCACATAGGATGATTGAAACAAGATGATTGATATAATATGATTGAGATAAGATGATTAAAACATGATGATTGATATAATATGATTGAAATAAGATGATTGAAATAAGATGATTGACATAATATGATTGGTATAATATGGTTGATAAAATATGATTGAGTAAGATGATAGAAACAAGATGATTGATATAATTTGATTGAAATAAGATGATTGAAAGAAGATGATTAACATAAGATGATTGACATATAATGGCTCAGGATGGATGATTGATATAAGATGATTGAAACAAGATGATTAAAACAAGAATATTGATATAAGATGATTGAAACAAGATGATTGAAACAAGACGATTGAAATAAGATGATTGACATAAGATGACTGACATATAATGATTCACATAGGATGATTGAAACAAGATGATTGATATAATATGATTGAAATCAGATGATTGAAACAAGATGATTGATATAATATGATTGAAGCAAGATGATTGACATAAGATGATTGAAATAAGATGATTGAAATAAGATGATTGAAATAAGATGATTGACATAATATGATTGGTATAATATGATTGATAAAATATGATTGAGATAAGATGATAGAAACAGGATGATTGATATAATTTGATTGAAATAAGATGATTGAAAGAAGATGATTAACATAAGATGACTGACATATAATGATTCACATAGGATGATTGAAACAAGATGATTGATATAATATGATTGAAACAAGACGATTGAAATAATATGATTGAAACAAGATGATTGATATAACATGATTGAAATAAGATGATTAAAACAAGATGATTGATATAATATGATTGAAATAAGATGATTGAAATAAGATGATTGAAATAAGATGATTGACATAAGATGACTGACATATAATGATTCACATAGGATGATTGAAACAAGATGATTGATATAATATGATTGAAATATGATAATTGACATAAGATGACTGACATATAGTGATTCACATGGGAAGATTCAAATATCATGATTGAAACAAGATGATGGACATAAGATGACTGACATATAATGGTTCACATAGGATGATTGAAACAAGATGATTGATATTATATGATTGAAATAAGATGATTGAAATAAGATGATTGAAATAAGATGATTGAAATACGATGATTGAAACAAGATGATTGACATAAGATGATTGAAATAAGATGATTGAGATAAGATGATTGAAATAAGATGATTGAAATAAGATGATTGATATAATATGATTGCAATATGATAATTGACATAAGATGACTGACATATAATGATTCACATGGGATGATTCAAATATCATGATTGAAACAAGATGATGGACATAAGATGACTGACATATAATGATTCACATAGGATGATTGAAACAAGATGATTGAAACAGGATGATTGAAACAAGATGATTGAAACAGGACGATTGAAATAAGATGATTGACATAAGTTGACTGACATATAATGATTCACATGGGATGATTAAAACAAGATGATTGATNATAAGATGATTGAAACAAGATGATTGAAAAAGGACGATTGATATAATATGATTGAGATGAGATGATTGAAATAAGATGATTGAAATAAGATGATTGATATAATATGATTGCAATATGATAATTGACATAAGATGACTGACATATAATGATTCACATGGGATGATTCAAATATCATGATTGAAACAAGATGATGGACATAAGATGACTGACATATAATGATTCACATAGGATGATTGAAACAAGATGATTGAAACAGGATGATTGAAACAAGATGATTGAAACAGGACGATTGAAATAAGATGATTGACATAAGTTGACTGACATATAATGATTCACATGGGATGATTAAAACAAGATGATTGATATAATATGATTGAAATAAGCCGATTGAAATAAGATGATTGACATAAGATGACTGATATATAATGATTCACATAGGACTATTGAAACATGATGATTGATATAATATGATTGAAACAAGACGATTGAAATAAGATGATTGACATAAGATGACTGACATATAATGATTCACATAGGATGATTGAAACAAGATGATTGATATAATATGATTGAAATAAGATGATTGAAATAAGATGATTGACATAAGATGACTGACATATAATGATTCACATAGGATGATTGAAACAAGATGATTGATATAATATGATTGAAATAAGATGATTGAAATAAGATGATTGACATAAGATGACTGACATATAATGATTCACATAGGATGATTGAAACAAGATGATTGATATAATATGATTGAAATAAGATGATTGAAATAAGATGATTGACATAAGATGACTGACATATAATGATTCACATAGGATGATTGAAACAAGATGATTGATATAATATGATTGAAATAAGATGATTGAAATAAGATGATTGACATAAGATGACTGACATATAATGATTCACATAGGATGATTGAAACAAGATGATTGATATAATATGATTGAAATAAGATGATTGAAATAAGATGATTGACATAAGATGACTGACATATAATGATTCACATAGGATGATTGAAACAAGATGATTGATATAATATGATTGAAATAAGATGATTGAAATAAGATGATTGACATAAGATGACTGACATATAATGATTCACATAGGATGATTGAAACAAGATGATTGATATAATATGATTGAAATAAGATGATTGAAATAAGATGATTGACATAAGATGACTGACATATAATGATTCACATAGGATGATTGAAACAAGATGATTGATATAATATGATTGAAATAAGATGATTGAAATAAGATGATTGACATAAGATGACTGACATATAATGATTCACATAGGATGATTGAAACAAGATGATTGATATAATATGATTGAAATAAGATGATTGAAATAAGATGATTGACATAAGATGACTGACATATAATGATTCACATAGGATGATTGAAACAAGATGATTGATATAATATGATTGAAATAAGATGATTGAAATAAGATGATTGACATAAGATGACTGACATATAATGATTCACATAGGATGATTGAAACAAGATGATTGATATAATATGATTGAAATAAGATGATTGAAATAAGATGATTGACATAAGATGACTGACATATAATGATTCACATAGGATGATTGAAACAAGATGATTGATATAATATGATTGAAATAAGATGATTGAAATAAGATGATTGACATAAGATGATTGACATATAATGATTCACATAGGATGATTGAAACAAGATGATTGATATAATATGATTGAAACAAGACGATTGAAATAAGATGATTGACATAAGATGACTGACATATAATGATTCACATAGGATGATTGAAACAAGATGATTGATTTAATATGATTGAAATACGATGATTGAAACAAGATGATTGATATAATATGATTGAAATAAGATGATTCAATTACGATGTTTGAAATAAGATGATTCAGACAAGATTATTAATATAAGATGATTGAAATAAGATGATTGAAACAAGATGATGGACATGACATGACTGAAAAAAGATGATTGAAATAAGATGATTGAAACAAGATGATTGAGATACTATGATTGAAATAAGACGATTGAAATACGATGATTGAAATAAGATGATTGAAACAAGAAGATTGACATAAGATGATTGAAATAAGATTATTGAAATAAGATGATTGAAATAAGATGATTGAATTAAGATGATTGATATAATATGATTGAAATAAGATGATTAAAATAATATGATTGAAATAAGATGATTGCGATAAGATGATTGTCAGAAAATGACTGATATATAATGATTCACATCGAATGATTGATAAATGATGATTTACATAAAATGATTGATATAAAATTGCTCACGACGGATGATTGAAATAAGATGATTGAAACAAGATGATTGATATAATATGATTGAAATAATATGATTGAAATAAGATGATTGACATAAGATGATTGACAAATAATGATTCACATAGGATGATTGAAACAAGATGATTGATATAATATGATTAAAATACGATGATTGAAATAAGATGATTGAAATAAGATGATTGAAATAAGATGATTGAAACAACATGATTGAGATAATATGATTGAAATAAGATGATTGAAACAAGATGATTGATATAATATGATTGAAATAATATGATTGAAATAAGATGATTGACATAAGATGATTGACAAATAATGATTCACATAGGATGATTGAAACAAGATGATTGATATAATATGATTGAAATACGATGATTGAAATAAGATGATTGAAATAAGATGATTGAAATAAGATGATTGAAACAACATGATTGAGATAATATGATTGAAATAAGATGATTGAAACAAGATGATTGATATAATATGATTGAAATAATATGATTGAAATAAGATGATTGACATAAGATGATTGACAAATAATGATTCACATAGGATGATTGAAACAAGATGATTGATATAATATGATTGAAACAAGACGATTAAAATAAGATGATTGACATAAGATGACTGACAAATAATGATTCACATAGGATGATTCAAATATCATGATTGAAACAAGATGATGGACATAAGAT
Organism: Morbakka virulenta; assembly: GCA_003991215.1. NCBI lineage: Eukaryota > Metazoa > Cnidaria > Cubozoa > Carybdeida > Carukiidae > Morbakka > Morbakka virulenta. The sequence goes on along the minus strand of RDPX01000090.1, from coordinate 15,289 downwards.
GACTGACATATAATGATTCACATGGGATGATTGAAACAAGATGATTGAAACAAGACGATTGAAATAAGATGATTGACATAAGATGACTGACATATAATGATTCACATGGGATTATTGATAAATGATGATTTACATAAGATGATTGATATAAAATTCCTCACGATGGATGATTGAAATAAGATGATTGAAACAAGATGATTGAAATAAGATGACTGACATAAGATGACTGACATATAATGATTAACATGGGATGATTGATTAATGATGATTTACATAAAATGATTGATATAAAATTGCTCACGATGGATGATTGAAANAAATAAGATGATTGACATAAGATGACTGACATATAATGATTCACATGGGATTATTGATAAATGATGATTTACATAAGATGATTGATATAAAATTCCTCACGATGGATGATTGAAATAAGATGATTGAAACAAGATGATTGAAATAAGATGACTGACATAAGATGACTGACATATAATGATTAACATGGGATGATTGATTAATGATGATTTACATAAAATGATTGATATAAAATTGCTCACGATGGATGATTGAAATAAGATGATTGAAACAAGATGATTGATATAATATGATTGAAATAAGACGATTGAAACAAGATGATTAATATATTATGTGATTGAAATAAGATGATTGAAATAAGATGATTGACATAAGATGACTGACATATAATGATTAACATGGGATGATTGAAATAAGATGATTGAAACAAGATGATTGACATAAGATGATTGACAAATAATGATTTACATGGGATGATTGATAAACAATGATTAACATAAGATGATTGACATATAATGGCTCACGATGGATGATTGATATAAGATGATTGAAACAAGATGATTGAAACAAGACGATTGAAATAAGATGATTGACATAAGATGACTGACATATAATGATTCACATGGCATGATTGAAACAGGACGATTGATATAATATGATTGAAATAAGATGATTGAAATAAGATGATTGACATAAGATGACTGACATATAATGGTTCACAT
>RDPX01000009.1:5942176-6000759 GCA_003991215.1 Morbakka virulenta | reverse complement strand
TCATTGAAACTACCAACATATTGAGGAAGGTGCTTAACCTCGAAAGCTACTGGTCGGTAGCCGGGTTTAAGTTTTCTCGTCTGGCAGGTGAATACCATCTCCCTGTGCAGGCTGTCATGCTGGACATGAACTTTGTTTACTATTATTATTATTATCATCATCATCATCATCATCATCATCATTGTTTTACATTCATAATTCATGACTTAAGGTTGCAATTAACCAGGAATAGTTCCAGTTGTATAAATGTAACCTAATTCAACCATAATCAATGCAAAACAAACAAACAAAAGAGTTGTTTAATGTTTAATCATCTTCTTGAATGCATCCCAAAATATCCTCTCAATCCCATTTCTGGTACCACTGCTTTAACTAATCAATCTTGTTTTAAGCACTTGCTTAATCTCCCATCCCACATTATCTGACAATTATTTTATACAAAAATCAAGAGCAATGATAACTATGCAAACTGATGGTAATTAAAGGTAAGGTTCATTGACATAAACAGATACTACAATAATCATAATACAATTCTTCATCTTTGATGTTATCCCTTACTGATGTAAATTAAGTGGTAGCAAATATTATCTAATCCTTATGATCTGTGTTTGTAAATAGGCACTAAACAAGGCTAAACTTATGTTACCATGAGCCAGTTCTAGTTGGGTTTTTTAATGTACATAACTGACATTCATGGCAAAAGTAATTTTATAGATTCAGGGTTTACAGTGGTAAAGAGTGCAAAGTACCAAGTGGTGATGCTGTTTGAGGTGGCTAGTGACAGAGTATGATGGCTTTCTATGATCCTCTATGTTGTTGGGTTTCGACCTAAAAGATGAAAAAAAAGAAGAGGAAAAGGAAGAAAAAGAAAAAGAAGAAGAAAATGATGAAAAAGAAGAAGAAAAAGGTGAAGAAAAAGAAGAGGAAATCTTGTGCCATTTTTAGATGGTGACGTAAAATCTGTTCTGTGATAAAATAAATTTAATCAAGACCTCATTTAAAATAATGCAGAAAGTGTGACATAAAACCCTTCTGTGTTAATGTTGCTATACCTTCCATGACTGAACTGGTTCAGCAGAAATATGTAGCTTTTCCCCTGTTAGTGTTACCTGGTCAAATTCAAGAAAAACAATCTGGTGTTGCTCATGAGTCAGTGGATAGCATTATAGAAACCTGAGCAACAAAATATCCAAACCTACCATATGGTTCTTCCAAGCATATAACCCATAGGTAATATGGTACACAGTTAATTAAAATAAGAATAACCTCAGGTTATCAGGAAAGAAACAGGAAACTTTCAGGTTTTGATTTGGATACTTTGATAGAAAGAACGAAATCCCACTTCTCACATGAGGCAGCAAAAGCCAGCAATTGGTATTGTATTTAAGACTGGTTTTGAATAATTTTGTTTAAAAAAGACATTATTTATGTAATTTAATGACTCATTGGTACAATTTCTTACATTAAGTGCAAACCCAATATTGTTGGTGAGTCATATTTTTACTAACATGTCAAGACAAACAGAAATCCTTAAGAATAAATTTGGAACTGGTTAATTTTTTTGTGAAGAAAAATCACTGAATACATTGAATACCCTTTACCACTTCCCTTATAGCATTATTCATAGTATCCACCAATCAAAAATCCAAATCCTACAATAAAAGTGGTCTGCCATTTAATGCATCATATTCAATGGTCTTAAATGAATAGGATAACACACAAAGGCAAAAAAAAAGGCCAAACTGATAATAATATGAGGCAGTTGACCAAGTCTGATTATTTATGCTAGGTTGGTTGGACATATTGTCACAGTGTTTTCAAAGGAAAACACATTAGTAAGATCATAAACATAACTGGATGACATTTATCTATGACATTTATTATAGACCTTATCTATGATATTATTGAAAAAGAGAAAACTGTTACATGAAACCATGGTACAAACTCATAAAATCATAGGTGACATGTATGGTAGCTTTATAATATCAAAATTGTACCAGAGCAAAATTCATTAGGTCCACAACATGATTAACCACATAATATCACTATGAATTGCTGTGCCAACTTGGAAAATATTCAACATGATGAATTTTAACTTAGTTGATTACATGTAATTAAACAATTCATTAGTGCATCCGGCAGAAAAATTTTAAATCCAACAATAAATGTGAACATGGTTTTCAGAGTGTAAAATGCCAGGTAAATATGAGTCATGTTCCAGAATAGTAAATATGAGTCATGTTCCAGAATAACAATAGCTCATCTGCTTGCATCTTAAATAGGCAGCTCCATGATGAAATCCACAAATTAAAGCCAACAAGAAAACACTGAATGATGTTTAATCATGAGCAGTTATTNTTATTTATGCTAGGTTGGTTGGACATATTGTGACAGTGTTTTCAAAGGAAAACACATTAGTAAGATCATAAACATAACTGGATGACATTTATCTATGACATTTATTATAGACCTTATCTATGATATTATTGAAAAAGAGAAAACTGTTACATGAAACCATGGTACAAACTCATAAAATCATAGGTGACATGTATGGTAGCTTTATAATATCAAAATTGTACCAGAGCAAAATTCATTAGGTCCACAACATGATTAACCACATAATATCACTATGAATTGCTGTGCCAACTTGGAAAATATTCAACATGATGAATTTTAACTTAGTTGATTACATGTAATTAAACAATTCATTAGTGCATCCGGCAGAAAAATTTTAAATCCAACAATAAATGTGAACATGGTTTTCAGAGTGTAAAATGCCAGGTAAATATGAGTCATGTTCCAGAATAGTAAATATGAGTCATGTTCCAGAATAACAATAGCTCATCTGCTTGCATCTTAAATAGGCAGCTCCATGATGAAATCCACAAATTAAAGCCAACAAGAAAACACTGAATGATGTTTAATCATGAGCAGTTATTTTTGTTTTAAAAACCACCAAGCTAGCATCCTGAAGCAAATAAGTTTGTAAAAATATTTCTGCATCAAAACAGCCTTTCCTACAGCACAGAAGGATCATCACCCTCCACATCAGTTTTGTTGAGTTTTCACACTATGTTACCCCACTGATTTTTAGCACATTTATCTGTGGTTTTATCAGTGGGTAATTAACAATGACACAGTCCAGTTTGTGGGTTTGCTCACACTTTGTCTCTTCCTGGAACAAAATCTGATTATATGAGTTTACACAGGGCTATTCCTCCAAAAACCTAAAGTTTCTTTCTTTCTGTCTGCAGAAAATATTCTGCTTAAGTGTTTTGAAGAGTTGGCTGCGCTCATTTTTCAAGATCCGTTAGGTTTCACTATTATCATAAGAGGGATCTGGCAGTCTGTACTTGTATTGCCTTAGCCCAACATTCATTTCCTCTCTCCTAATATCTTGACATATTTATGTCAAACATAAACCATTACATTGTACTTAAACCCTTTTAGCCATGTTACTCTTTTTTTATCTCACTACTTCCTCTGATTTCCCTTTTATATTTCACTTTATACAACAAACAATATGTGAAAATATATATTTGACAACCATATTGCTGTTTGGTGTGACAAGAAAAGCATGTGTATAGTTACCCCCATTTAGGGCATGGTCTTGTTTCCACACCAATTGATATGCTCTCAGGATCAAAACTGCATTGAATCAGTTAGCGTTTTCTCAAGACCTTCTCTGATGCCCAGTTGATATACACCATTTTCCTGTACTGGTTATCAATTTCAGAGAGCTAATCAACCAGCAGATGCTGCATTGGTAGCTTTGTCATTTGGGATACCAACACTGTTAACTTCATTTAGAACAAAAGACATGCAAAAACAACAAAGCTCAGGAAAAACTTTGATGAATGGTATTCACTTACTTGGTCTGCCACTTCAAATATCATGACATAACACCTGTGATTGACATCTTTGCCACTGACACAACTCTTGGTCAACATTAAAGCCCTTAATCACAAATACAGTTTCCAGTTGCTACTTAGCACCAAGATTGGCATTTTCTTCTGAGAATGTGTCATCCTGATAGGATATGCAAACCCCGTGACTCCAGTCTATCACATGGATCTCATCAACCCTCTCATACCACCAATTTATATAATTTGAAAGTGGGTGTTCACTCTTGGCAGCCAGTGGTGACATGATATGAGGCAAGCTGCCTTGCCAAATACTGAACATTGACATACTCTTCCTCTACAGTCCAAAAATATGTGATCAATTTTTCTGAGTTCATCAACACATTGATAATTACTTTTCCTAGCAAGAAACATGGTGTCTCAGAAAACTTCTGGAATAGGAGTGGCAATAAATAACTTTTAAGTTTCCATTGAATGCTTCAAAAAGTTCCTTCTATGTTTTGCATTTGACAATGGTCTTAGAAAAATATTTAAGAACTTTACTTAACAGAAATCCACAGTAAGATGCTAGTTTTCAAATGCTTGCTGGATACATAATGGTAATGAATTACAAATGCATGTCTCTCATATTATTCTAAAAATATATTAGCCAGAGCTGGGCTCAGTAACACTCCCATAGCTACACCATCAACTTACTGGTACATAGCAGTTTCAATGCTAAATTTTAGACAGCCATCCACCAAAAGATACAGACTTCCCTTGGCTTATCAAACAATGAGGCAGTGATTTTTTCCCACCTATTACAAAAAATTGGATGGCTTTCTTGCTCTTCTATTTGTTTCCAGTATTGAATAAAAACACACTTGCTTTTAGCCTTCTGATTTTGTTACCTTTGGTCCAGTACAGTGTCAGTAAAATAGTACTGATGAAAATGAATGTTATTTTAATAATGATTTTCAAGTTTTATAACATTTATAATTTATTGAAAAACCTGAGTACAGCAGTGAAATAAAAAACATTAAATAACAAAGGAAATGTTGATAAAACAAACAACCTGAAGAATCCTGCTAGATTACTCCAGTAAAAATTTTCAATTAAAAGCTGAATACCTTGGTGTTACCACGAGTGAATCTGAAGGTTGAGAAGAATCAGTCTTGGCAAGAATCAGTGCAGCATGGGTGAAATGGAAAAAATTTACCTGCATAACAAACAGGCCAATGTCAAAAAAGTTAAAAGCAAAAATATATGCAACTATTATACATCCAGTTTTGCTATATGGGGCTTAGTCCTGACCAGAAAGGGCAGATTTAGGAATGATATCTGGAAAGAAATCAATATTATGGCAAACCAGGCACAAAAACCATGCCTGGGGTGGTAAGGCCACTTGCTTGGAATGGACAATGAAAATGCAATAAGGAGGTCATGTAAAATGAGATAGAAGATAAAAGACTCACAAGACAACCACTGAAATAATGAGAGGAAAAGATCCAAGAACATATATTGTTGTAAAAGATGCAAGAACATATATTGCTTGTATTGTTGAGAGACAAGGATGCAGAAGAACAAGCACTATGAAGGAAGCAGATGATGATGATAATTAAATCTTAATGGTAAAAGAATACTTAAATGCAAAGTATTCCATAATTAGAATATACTTAACATCTTGCAAAGTAGCAAAATCATGTTTTCAAAAATGTTTGGGTATATATGAGTCATTTGTTCTTTAGTAAGTGCAAGTTTGGGTGATATAGGTCAATACCACTCATATGACAGCCATAAAATTAATGTTAAGGCATAGGAGAAAAAACTATGATGCCCTTTGCAATAAACTAAAACCAGGAGAATATTGACAACAACAGTACATAAGCTGAAGTAATAATGTAAATCTTCCCTTGCTTTCCACTGGCCACTTGCTTCGTAGTAAAATTCGGTCTTCCTAGAGTTCTGTTCAGATTTTCAAATTGCCATTGTTCACAAACTAGTTACTTTCCAATTTTATCCATTTATTTCTCTAAACTGTAAAACACACCTCAAAGTTGTGGTACAGATGGAAGTAATGATGACCAGAATAATAATATAAACCCAGCCAGCACCTGGGCATTTCATGTTAATTTGCCTGAAGCATCCAACAAAGTTCTCTATGTGCCCTCAGCAGGTATGGAGCATGGTGCTACAGCAAAAACTAAATTCAACTTATATATATATATATATAAATATATATATATATAAATATATATATATATATATATATATATATATATATATATATATATATATATATATATATATAAAATACTCTCTGGAGTCACACTGACTGAAAGAGTGGCCAAGTGAAAGTGGGGCAGAGGTGAAAGGTCTCAACTTCAACATGCCTATGGCCAAAGTAATGATTTCTGAACTGAATATGGAATCCCTGAGAAGTTCAGGAAAATATCCCTGTGCAGTTTGCCTAAAATGTAGAGGTAGGAACTCTATCTTCTGCATCACCTGCTCATGCTGGGTCCACCAGAAATGTAGTAGAATTAGTGATCCTCTTGAACCTAATCCAAGCTTCAAATGTCTCAGTTGACCTATTGAAAGTAGACCTGTGACAGAAGTAACAGTTGGTGATTAAAGGCTTGACGTTGTAGCTGACTTTTGTTACTTTGGCAATATTCTGTCTTATGGGGGTGTTTGTGAACATGTTGCAAGTCTGTGTGAAAAAATTCAGTTCCTTCCCATCTTGACAAATAAACATCTATCAATCACAACCTAGGGTTGTCTATACTCAACCTACATAAGAACTATGCTGCTATATTGCTCTGAAACATGGGTAGTTACAGCTACCACTGATGGCCAACGATAAGGCCACAGTTAGGTGGATTGCCCTTGTCAATCCTTTAGGGAATGTTTACTTCAATTCAGTCCTTTCTCGGCTTAACATCAGGAATACTAAAGACATGCATACAACATTCAAAAATGGTAATACAAATGCTATGATTGTACATAAAAATCAAACAGCATTTTGATTCCAATAAAAACAGGATAAATTTCTGTAAGGTGTCTTCTTTCTGTCATTCTGTCTATACTGGTCATTATTTTACAGCCCAAATTATTGGTTTGGTGATTACACTGGCTTAAATGTCAAAAATTTGTGGTGGAACTATTTTATTACTATGAAAATATTTAGGGAATGTTTACTTCAATTCAGTCCTTTCTCGGCTTAACATCAGGAATACTAATGACATGCATACAACATTCAAAAATGGTAATACAAATGCTATGATTGTACATAAAAATCAAGCAGCATTTTGATTCCAATAAAAACAGGATAAATTTCTGTAAGGTGTCTTCTTTCTGTCATTCTGTCTATACTGGTCATTATTTTACAGCCCAAATTATTGGTTTGGTGATTACACTGGCTTAAATGTCAAAAATTTGCGGTAGAACTATTTTATTACTATGAAAATATTTAGGGAATGTTTACTTCAATTCAGTCCTTTCTCGGCTTAACATCAGGAATACTAAAGACATGCATACAACATTCAAAAATGGTAATACAAATGCTATGATTGTACATAAAAATCAAGCAGCATTTTGATTCCAATAAAAACAGGATAAATTTCTGTAAGGTGTCTTCTTTCTGTCATTCTGTCTATACTGGTCATTATTTTACAGCCCAAATTATTGGTTTGGTGATTACACTGGCTTAAATGTCAAAAATTTGCGGTAGAACTATTTTATTACTATGAAAATATTTAAAATTACTGGAATCATTGGGAGAGTACAAGTACTGTCAGTTCTACTGGGCAAAATAAAAGGGTGTTCTGAACCATCTTTCTGCAACCTGTCACATATCTTACAAAAATAACTATTTAACATATGTACAGAAATCTCAGGAGGCTAGTGGGGAATAGAATTGGTAAAGCTTTGTGCATAGTCTGGACATAGTTCAATAATCTCCTACTAGAGTCCACTCCCAAAGTTTTAAACTAGTATCTATAATTACAAGCTTCAGCCTGTTATTACAAAGAGTCCTATTTTTACAAAGTAGCCTTCCAAAAGCAAGTGAAAATGAGACAGAAACTCCAGACTTGTACATATCTGAACCTCATTCAGGTCTATAATGGTTTTTAAACTCTTATTTCTTAATTAATACTCTCAAGATAAAAGTAAGTTATTTTACATGCTATTTCTGCCTTTTCAAGTTAAAAATTCTTCTCAGTTACTATTTCGTACGCAATTTCAAAATCATTTCAATTTATTATACTGGGATTGGTCATTGGGATAACCTTCCTATTCATATTAAAAAAAATACCCAAAAGACATCTTTAAAAAAGGAGTCAAAAGTCCCCTAAGGTCAAGAATACCGAGGGAAGGAATGGATGACTCATAATTTCACACTTTTTATTGTGCCTATGGTTATTTTATCACAAATAACACTGTAAATTAACGTTACTAATATATTTTTTATATTGTGTGGGTGTTTATTGTATTATTTATCTTAATCTGGTCCACCGTTAGTAATAAGTATAACAATTATTGCTTTTAGTATTAACCTCAGTAGATGTGAGAATTGTATTTCCATATTTTTGTTTACATTTATGACTTTTACCAAATAAATCCAAATCAAATTCAATTCAAATCAATTGCCGAAGTAAACTTCCAGGCCTTACCAAAAGATTGAAAACACCGTGCACATGAGCATTTGCGATCTTGCCTTTCTTATTGACACCTTGTATAGCTGATGTATTGTATACGGTTTGTTTTGTCTTACATATTTCTTCAAACGTTGAAAAAAATTAGTCCGGTTACACAATTCCTTTCTCCCATTTGGTGGCTCACAAGGATGATAGGTCTCGGGCTGAAGTCAATTTGCAAGCTCATCGACTGCCTCTTTCATACGCTACAGTGCAAAAATTTTCATTAACGTACTTTAAAAAAAAAACCGGGAAACTATAAGTGTCTTAAAACAATGTTTAGTTTTTTATATAGTCAACGAATACAAGCAATGTATTGGCAAATGTCACCAGCATTTGGACTTGAGGTAGTGCAGATAAAAAGTACACAAAGAACTATACATATGATTGAACTAACCTGAAGTACAATGTCTTTACCATCTGACTAGCTTCATAGAATTTTCCATTTTCTATGCTATTTTTTATCTTTTCAGAGATTCTTCTCGCTCCCGACTCTAGTTTCCTGGCTGCCATCTTGATTACACAAGGCAGTCAATGGCTGCAGTTTAATTATTGGTCAGGCCTCGTTTCAGAGAGAGCTCTTTGGGGAATGTTGAACTTTTTTTTCAGTCTCTCTCACAAAAGAAATAATCCTATGGTTTACCAGCTGTGACACTATCCACAACTTTCTCCCACGTTTCCCTCTTTCTGTTGACCTCAACTATTTTAATTCAATATATTTTTTCACGTCTGAAAGTTTTGTTTTCCACTTTGTCTTTCATTAGGAACTGATCAACTAACTTCAAGCAGGAGGGCCGAGTCAAACAGTTCAGTGCACATGGTGTGTCGGAGTGGTGGATCACCACAGCTCCAGACCTTCATCTTGAAACATCCATAAGTATCCACAAGTAAGTAAGTAAGTAAGTAAGATCCACTACCGGATAACGTCTCTTGCTGTTGTTATCGATCTTGAAATGTGCCAGAGAAGGCTCAGTTCCCTATTATTAATGATGTCAGTGAGTCGCTGCCTGACGTCTATTTTTGCAGAACCCAGTCATGACTTCTTTTATCTACCCGACTGAAAGGTAGAAGTGTCTCATTGCACCAAACTTTAAATGGACTCGATCACTTGTGGTCAGCCTTTTACAAGACCCAACATTCAGGTGTGTAATTATATATGGTGGATACTGAGGTCTGCACCGGGCGCTTCTTATTATGTATTGTACAAATATTATGTATTATTTATTATGAAAGATGGCCTAATACCGTTCACACGATATGTTTTGCTTAAACAAATGAAATGAAGCGATCAGACGCAACCCTGCCTCACTCCTTGCCCTTTTTCAAAATATTTAATACATGGGTTTTCCTCATTCCTGGTTTATAATTGGTGTATAGACCGTTCACTAGTTTAATGTGTGATTGAAAGACCATATGTTACAATTTTCAAGAGAGCACTGTGCAGCACATTCTGGAAGGATTTCTGATATAAACATGGGTATATGTCAGTTCCAAACACTTGGTTCTTTTAAAGGAGTAATTCAAAGTTAAAAATTGGGTCTCTGCTTGTCCTTCTAGATCTGGGGCCTCCCATTTTTTTGAAATACCTCAACTCAGCTTGCTCTTAAATCTACGATTGATTAGCGATCTGTATTGCGATATAAAGGCTGTTATCAGACTTCACGGATAACTTGGAGGCTGGTTTGACATTGCGAAAGGGGATCAACAAGGTTGTGTCCTCTCTCCTGATGTATTCAATTTGTTAAGTGGAGAGGCTCTGACCAAGATCAAACGAAGTCCTGGACTTTAACTCCGAGATCCCAGCTACAACAATCAGAGATATGCTGAATACACAGGCCTTGATTGCAGATTCAGAGGTACAAGGAAAAAAGCTACAAGATCACATAATTTAGGAAAACGAGTCTAGGATTGACGATCAGCTACCAAAAACCCCTTTTTAATGGTATGCACGAAAAAATGCAAGCACCCAAGTGCGGTGTGACTGTTAACGGGTCTGAGATAGAGCAGAAGGACAGTTTTACATACCTGGGAAACTTGGTCACCTCAGTTGGCCGGTCAAATAAGGGTATCAGGTGCAGGATCACAATCGGAAAGAAGACCTTCATTACTTGTAGAACATGTTACGCGCCCGGAACCCGACTCGAAATAAAAAATGAGAGATTGTTGGAACGCCGACTGATCGGCTCCGACTTGTAGTTGTGAATTCAGAACAACAAGCAAAGTTATGGAGGAGAATCTCGAAGCTATCGAGGTTAGGTTCTGCAGGAGGAGGCTCAGAGGATGGTGGAAAGGAAAGGTGAACACCGAGGGCGTATTGACGAGAATGAAGATACACAGACTGCTCATTGGTACAATCAGAGACACAGTGGCGATTAATCGGCTACGTGCTCGGAGTAAACAAACAAATGGAACGACTTAACAGAGACTGAGCTACATGGGAAGAGGGCAAAGAGAAGGAGCAGGATGAAAATGCTGGATTGGATGAATGAGAGAGTTCAAGTATGAAATGAGGAAGAGCTCGATCAACTGTCGTGTAACAGACTTTTGTTAGATGAAGCCACGATCCGTCTATGGGATGAACATACCACGACACAAGCAGAAGAAATAGAAGGGTAATGTGCATGGGTCTTTTAAAGACTGTGCCACTAAGTTGCCATCATCAGCGCCTGGCGTGATCATAAGGAAATAGGCGTTAATGGCTTTATTAGCCCCAGTCCTATCAAGAGCCTGGTAGGGTGAAGCTTTTCGAGCTTATAATTACCATAGAATTAAAGTACAAGTATTTTTAGTAAAAACTTGCTTTACCATATGTCAAAGGAGATAAATTTATTTGCATGCTTTACCTAAGAGATTTCGTCGATTTCCTTGTCCTACTTATGGTTTTCTGATAAAGATGGCTTCATCTTCAAAATAAAAGTTTAACCAAACATACGTTTCTCACCGAAAAACGAGTTTCTGTTCAACAATATTGCAACAAGGTGCTAAGAAAATAAATCAACATAAAAAAATAGAATCGGGAAGGACAGAACTCGAAATAAAAGCGATTTTTTATTTATTTTGGGGTTTAAATTTAACACTCGAGGCTTCTTGGGCCCACTTGCGCGGCTGCTAAGAACATTCAAATAATTGCATCCCAAGCTCCATCTGCGGGGTTCAAAGTGAACACAGTACTCTGAGAGGCCACCCATTTATTACATTCGCACTGAAGGTTAAGGGGTATCCTAAAAAAAAGAACAGGGAAAGGGTAAGGTTCACGAGGCGACGTTCACATTTAGAAAATTTTTTGCTTACAGTTTTCACCAAGTAATGACAGCGAAAGACGTGTGCAGGATGTGGGATGTCACAAGACCTGTTTCGTTTCCGTAGCGAGTTAATTTTGAGACATCAAGAAAAAAAAAGAAGAGGTTTCCAGGTCAGTGGACATACCATTACCAGCATCAGATGTGCTGATGACACGGTAGTCATCGGTCACGGTGTAACCATTGTATCTGTTTTCATACATTTGTTATCCTGTAATTACTTTCGGCTTGTTTCTAATTTTAATTGCTCTAATTTCTCACAATAGCCTAGAGTCCATTATTTGCTTTTCGAATTTAAGCACGTGAGCTTTTCTATAAAATAATAATCAATGGCAATTTTATCGAAATGGCAACTACCAACGACGGTGAAAGTGTAACCGTTCGCACGGGGGGTACTTGCCTGCGAACAAGGGAAGGCGATCGTAAAATGTCAATTTCATGCCAACGTAATAAATGGAAGGCCCCTAAAGAAAGAACTGAAAGAAAAATTTTGTAAAGAATGAGCACCTGTCCACACTAAAGTTTACGTATCTTGCTTTTCCCAAGCAAGGACCTCCAGATACGTTGACAGATTAAAAATGAGTTCATAAAGTCATCATCTATGTTCAAATTTCTATCAGCTAACTGGTGCTCTGGCAGTATTGGTACATTGGAGGGATCGTCAATGTACTTTCGCCCCTTACCCCAAAATCCACTAACTAGAAATGGTAGAGGACGTTGAAATGTCTTGTGTACCCACTGTGATCTTAAGACTATATTCCGCAACTTGTCCAGGAGTTATTTCGATTAATTTGGAAGCACCTTGGGGCTCGAAGAATTTTTCACAAGCTGATAGGGTTTCGACAAAGATCTGGTCCAACAGTCAGTCATGAAAAACGAAAACTTAATACATTGAACACGTTTCGAGAACTTGTCGTTAAAGGACGAGGTGGTGGTTAAAGATCACACTTTGCGAGTGTAATGTCAGACACGAGAAGTAAATTATGGTGCAAGGTTAAACGATCCGTTCCATCATCCTTGGTTTCAGCAAAGGGATTTTTCTTCATCATTTCCAGCCCTGCAAACGGTCTGGCGTAATTTAAAAGTGAGAAAATAGACTTTCCTGTATTAACCCAGGTACTGGGGTAGCAAAATGTCCTCATTCCTGCACAAATAATTTAAACACTACTTATTTTCTTTATAATCCACGGAACTGTCGTTCTTTATTTATAATCTAATTTTGCTCTCAGAGTCGAGGATTTTCGGTTTTAACTTGCGGCAGGTGACATGGGTTGGGTTATTCAAGTATGTCGTGTGCTCGAAGCCATTTTGAAATGGCCTTTTAAGTCTGGAGCTTTTTGCAATGTTCTGCATCTTCTGAGCCGCAGACCAGAACTTGTCGATATCAAACGCAGCCGGACATTAACTGGTGATCGAGTGTTAAGTAAACATGCTATTTTCAGGGTGCATACCTGAAAAACCGCTATGAGCTCCAAGCAGGGTCAACAGAGTAGCCTAATGGCAAAATAAAACTTAACTCGGTTGCATACGCGCGCAGAATCAAACAGACGGGCGACATGAAATGTCTACCTGTGGCAAATCGCAACATTGCATAATGTTCATTATTTACTAAACAAACAAAGTTTGCACTCGATGGATATGACGAAAATTAAACTTGTATTTTGATCTTAACGATGGGGGGTATTTTCCCATGCTTTATTAAACTGTCTGAACATTCTCAGCAAAAGGCCTTTCTGCCATAATTATTCTATCTCGGGAAAATCAAATAGCATGTGGTTTCAATCAGATTTACGTATCAGAACTCATCGCGGCGTTTCTTTCATAACAGGTAGTACGTCGAAAAACAGCCACATCAAATTCAATAGGTCATACGCCCGAAAAGAAAAGCAACTACCTCTTGTCGACCAAAATTAGTCTATGTTAAAAGAAAGGCCACCAAGGACTCTTGATCTCGTCCATCGGCTACAAAACATCAAAATACAATAAAAATAATAATATACTACATACATTTAATGTATGTAATGCTTCAAAGTATTTATTTCATTAAGGAACCAAATAGTAGTCTACGCAAGCAAAAAACATCGAGATCAAATCGGTACGCTATTAATTGCTTAGCTTTCTGGAACCGTTATACAACACTTTCTACCTAAACATCTACAACATTTTATGCCTGAGACTGGGCAGCAATTGGTCTTCCTCCTACTGGATGATTCTTGGCCAAGTAGTCGGTAAATTCTTGGTATGGTGTCTTGGATGTTGGAAGTTCTTTCCACATATCGGGTGTCAAATAGGAGTAGGTGCGTGCTATAGCTAGGTATGTTGCNTGTAATGCTTCAAAGTATTTATTTCATTAAGGAACCAAATAGTAGTCTACGCAAGCAAAAAACATCGAGATCAAATCGGTACGCTATTAATTGCTTAGCTTTCTGGAACCGTTATACAACACTTTCTACCTAAACATCTACAACATTTTATGCCTGAGACTGGGCAGCAATTGGTCTTCCTCCTACTGGATGATTCTTGGCCAAGTAGTCGGTAAATTCTTGGTATGGTGTCTTGGATGTTGGAAGTTCTTTCCACATATCGGGTGTCAAATAGGAGTAGGTGCGTGCTATAGCTAGGTATGTTGCTGTAGCTGTAAAGAGAAAAAGAAGACATTATTAGCCTTGTCGAATAACCTACTGTTATCGACTCAAACTAACAAGAATATTTGTGGCTAACCATTTGTGGTGTTTTCTTTTCTCTAAAAGGCAAGCCGACACATCCTAAAAATGTGGGACGGCGTGACAGGTTACTTGGGACGCACTACCTTTTTTCCCAAGAAAAAGGAAGTTGAATTTTTAATTTACTACTAGCGCAGTGGTGCTCACCCCATAATGACTTAATGAGCCACTACTATGTTTTAAAGTCGCGGTTTATTCCTGTTGCAATAAGCGTTTCAAATTATAATAACTGTTCTCCGACTATTGCATTACACTCAATGCGATACTATTTGCCTGGGAACTTGGGGATTTGGTTGTAAAAACTACAAAAAAAAGTGTCACTGTTTATCTTAAACAACTTCACACAAATCAAGAAGCATACTTTTTGCTTCAACAGGATCCAGTGCACAAATGTCACATGTGCACTGGGTTTAAAAAGGTATAAATGTACGAGCCACCTTTCTCAAATCGAACATATACAATTAGTTTATATACATTGGGGAGTTGTAATGGCTTTACAAAAAACCTCCCTCGTGTCAAAATGTAAATTTAACATTAGATGGTTAGGGTCCTCCGCAACTTCCACGTTTTTCGTTGCATTTAACAGTACATCTTTACACTTAACATTGCATACTTATATACAAACAAATACTAAGCCTGCCTTGCACCTCTATTTCATTCGACGGCTGGCGGTTTATTTGTTTCGTACCTTCACTGCAAGTGTGATTATTTAAAGTGCAGATTTCGAATTATTCCTCAGGCCCTCATCTTATACTTTCCAAAATGGGTAAAGGCCACCTATCTTTCACCTCAATTAACAGAATTCTAGTATCCATTACGGTATCCGAATCCCGTTGTATTGCAATCAAATTGCTCTTGCAAACAGGGTTTCACCAACAATAATACAACCCTTGTTCCTCTACTTTGAGAAAAGCAATATACTTCTTTTAAAGTTATGCTTAACAATTCTTACATTACCTGTTCATGTTTAACTCTTCGAGGACTAGTAGATCAGTTACTTTGTGAAATGTACCATTTTAAAACGAGGTTTTTGTTCGAGACAGCAAACAAAACAGGTTTCACGTCACACTCCTTTATCACAATTAAGTGAGGCTTCAAAATCTTTAATGGAACATTGAAAGGGAGGAAAATAAGAACTCAATGACAAACTTACCGAAGTTTCCAACAGTTGCTGTTGTCCCTCTCGCCGAAGTATAGCAATCATCAACACCAGCCATCTGAAGTAATTTCTTTGGAACTCCTGCTGCAACAATACCAGTACCACGAGGTGCTGGGATCAACCTTACAGTGACAGAACCACATTTTCCAGTAACCTGTGATATAAAATAATTATTAATCTGAAAGCGTTTTCTGGGTTGTGAACCCCCCCAATTTTCAAACATCTTGTTTTAAAGTCCATCTTGCTCCCAAATACGTGAAATTTAAAATAAAAATGTAACATGTGACAATTTTCTTGTCTTGACAGTTTACACAAGCTCTAATGGTAACCTTACCTTAGACCTAAGGTCTTCCAGTCTCTGCTGAGACAATGAGCAGTAATATGACGGCCTAGGTCACGGTCCTGCTGGAAGGTGGCTTGCCAGGTTTTCACCGGTATGACTCTTTTTCGTTTTCCTCTCGGAGTTCTACTACGCATTTCTCTTTGTCCTGTTCTCCTCATTATTTTTTAGATTGCACTGATGGAAAGCATTTGGTTTAATGGTAAATACAAACAAAACATCTAGATGGAATAGTTGTCTCCTTCGACAGGTTCCAGTGAGTTTATTCAATACAACACACTGGGTTTTAACAAAGGATAGTACAAATTAATATTGCCATATCAAACCCAGAAAGCACACAATAAAATACAGCCTGGGGCGTTAAATGGCACAAAATTCATAAAACGTGCAGTTCAACAAACTCCGTATAATACGGACGAGTAACCACATTTCTAGCAAATTAAACACAGACAAAATCTACTTCTTTCATTCACAGAAGCACAGATAACTTAAAACCATACCAGGTTCAGAAACTTGTAGGATCCTCTGAGTCACCTTATCTAGTATATTTATCATATCTAGATAGATGTGAGAATGGAACTAGAACATCTGTTGGTCATTACCGCAAACACAAAATAAACTCAATATGTAACAAAAAATAAGTACTAGTTCTTTCCATACTGAATAGATATAAAGCTTCAAAATAAAAAGTGGCACATCGCAACTGGGAAATTGGGAAGTGCATGATCACATTGTGAAAAGCACAAAGACCTTGCTCGACAAACGTCCATCTATTTTAAGCCATTTAACATGGAGCAGAACGGCATAACTTTTAAAATACAAGTTAAAGTTGTGACTAAGTTGTAGCAGTCGTTTCACGTGGTTTCGAACATCCACTGGGTATGTTTCAAACCAGTTTCTGAAATCTCAACCCCAAATCCAGCATGATCTGGAAGTCACCCTCTTAACGTAGTTGATGGACACCACAGCACTAGTATATGCAGTTTAGTGTCTGTCCAACCATGCCCAGAAATCAGCCTATTTGAAGATGCTTACTGTCCAGTTACATATGTTCAAACCTGGTAATTTAACTGTAGGATTGTGAATTACTCCCACCCCCTCTCAGGATGTCATTGACCCAATACCTCTACCACCTTCTGGTCTCATTATACTAATCTACAGTGGCTTTGCTGGTTCCAGTATGAACTGAAAATTGAAATTTATCAACTTCTGTGGTCTCAATCCTGGATTTTCTGTTAAACAACACAATGTTCTACATGCTCGCAACACTACTTTCTTTGGACACTGTAATCATTGCATATTAAATATCCATCATCAACATGAAATGCAAAACCCAGATGCCAAAAAAATCCTAAACACCCCCCCCCCCCAATAATATTAGTTTGAAAGTATAACTTACTTTACAAGGTACTGTATGTGGTTTTCCTATCTTGTTACCCCAATAGCCTCTCCTAACTGGAATAATAGACAGCTTGGCAGCAATGATTGCACCTCTTATTGCAGTTGCCACTTCTTTGCCACACTTTACACCCAGCCCAACATGGCCATTGTAGTCACCAATAGCAATAAATGCTTTAAATCTTGTTCTCTGACCAGCTCTGGTCTGCTTTTGTACAGGCATAATTTTTAGAACTTCATCATTTAATGCAGTACCACCAAGAAAGAAATCAATAATCTCATATTCCTAAAAAAAGAGAATTAATTTGTAAAATGTAAAAAAGTCCACGAACATTAATACTTGATCTTTAAGCTCTCCATGACATAAATTAACTCAACTCATATACCACATATTACTTTTACACATTCTGGAAATTCTACCCTTATCAACTTCCCTATGAGGAATAATTATCTTGGGTACAATATAGTCAAAATTTATGTTCAGAATTTGATAAAAGAGAAAAAGAAAGAAAGTGCAGTTGCCATCAGGATATCTTGCTGAAAATCTCAGCTATGCTAAAAATTGGTATTAAAACCTTACTACCCTAGAGAAGTGAAACAATCCTCCAACGTGGAGATACAAGCTCAAAGGTAATGTTAATCTAACTGGATAATGCCACATTACAATAAAATAAATGACATTTCACTTCTGCAAAAATGAGATTTTCAAGTTTCTTATCTATGCATAAATTAGTTTCGAGATTGAGCCACAATCTTGTGCTTAGATGCAAGAAAACAACCTTTGGATGTGCAACCATGGAACTATTTCTTTAATTTCAAAAATTTTCCCATGGAGTCCCTGATAGTTAGCAGGCCATTCTTGTCTAAAAATGTGTTCACCTGGGTGGTAACATTGCATATTAAACAGACCTTTATAATATTAAACCACTCTGATGTGACCCAGTCTCCTTCCTTTACTCCCTCTGTCTCATTAACAAGTAACATTACTCTTTAAACAAATACTTTATTACAAACTTCGCCACTTATCTACAAAGAAAACATTTCAAACAGGTGCGTAGTGACAAGTCAATTCTATCACACCCAGATATAATCATAAACAAAGTAGCTTCTTCTGAAAATCCAGGATGGTGACTGTTTACCATCCTTTGAAACATACACGGTTTTAAGCTTTCTTTAAATGTCATTGCATTTCTTATAAACCTGTTCGATAAAAACGGTACAGTATTCCTTTCTCACTTTAGAATTATTTGGTACAGTACTAACTGGTAAAAATCATAATCAACTACTTTAGTTACCAAACTTTTCAGGTGTAGCAATCTGCAACCAACTGAAGACTAAGCTTGTAATGAAGCTGCCTGACATAATGGCCTTAATTGTTACTTTGCAGCAAAACCAAAAAAGCAGTAAAAGAGGACTGTAATTTTTTAAGCCCTAATATCATAAAAACGTAGGCCATTGTTTCTAGTCAACACAACATGGGTTATACCAGTTCATCATCATCATCATCTTGCGGCCTCAGCCAAGGTAGAATTCACTACACCTTTCCAGTATCAGTCTTAGATGTTAGGTCTTCCACCAGTTAATTTCACCCATTTTGGTAAAATCTTGTGTTTTTGGCCCAGTTTCACTCCGCAAAGCACACTACAGAGCCCAATATCACATCTGCAGATTGAACCTGACTCCACACCACCAACTGGATTCAGATCTCCTAAGTAACAAAATTTGTAAACAACATCAAACCTCCTAATGGAATTTCTCTGCTGAAGTGTAAATGGCAATCAAACCACAGCAATGATTAAAACTTGCAAGTTGACAACACTTGAAAGCTTCCCACGGACCATACCGCATTGTGCTATGAACACAACAGTAGTACACTGGGCAAAAAATAAAATTAATTGCCCACAACTTTCTAGCAAATACACTACATAGGATTTTTCCAGTCGAGTTTTGTAGCCTATCATTGAACAATAATGTCTTCCATGACTTCTTGCCAGCAGTACAAGGTTTTCAAAAGACCAAATCTGTATTTTTTCGTCATCCATTTATGGCCAGTGCAACCTGAATAATCTACTTATCTACACCAAGCAAGTTCTACAATTACCTTGTTTAACAGCTTCGCCCATGTCTTCCTTAGCCAGGTTAAAAAACTAGGCGATCATCTAGAAACACGTGTCACTAGAAAAACAGTAATTGTTTTTAATGTATTTCCCAAAACAAACAAATTTTGGGTTACTTAGGTTGTCTCGAGTACAAACCACTGATAATTTGCATTTCAGTGTTCAGGTAAACCATTGTGGTGTTTAACAGACAACAGTAAAACCTTTTTCGTTGTAGATAGTTCCAGTTATCTGGTGAGTTCTAGTTACTCACAAGCAACCAAATTTGACCACACTACTGCACCATTAATGAAACGTATATCTCATTTTAAAATTATTTAAAAAGTAATAAACTTAAATGAACAATGGTAACTGCGGTTACAAGTGCCAAAGCAAAACCTACTTTGATAGGTAATGAGTAAAGATAGATTTGTTCCAAACTCTTGATCTTTAAATCTTTTACCAAACGTCCCAGTTTGGTCACCGGAGTCCACTCCTTTTCATCTTGCTTCCCCCTTCCACGTCCCCTTCCTCTACCACGTCCACGTCCTCTTCCTCCTCTACCGAAACCTCCACGAAAGCCTCCACGGCCACCACCGGCTGATGCTGCGTCTGCCATTGCTAAATGAAAAAAAACCCAAAACAAAAAAATCTACAACACGTGCAAAACAACAGGTATCGAGTAAATGTGCGAGTAACTTTGAAAACCTCTCGTTCATTCGGCTGGAGGGGGATTGGTGGGGGGGGGAAGAGTCGCAATGAACACTTAAAACATGAGCATAGCAACCCATTACCTCAAAACAAAATCACCCACACTTTTTGGTCCGTGATGCTTTGAACAAAACGAAGAAGCTTAAGCAGTCTAAATAGTAACCAAATTTGCCGAAAAAAAAACCCAACCTGCCTCCGTCGTCTGCAAGAATGGTGCAATTGTCACATGTCTTATCAATGGTTTCATGGGAAATTTGCAGTAAATGGCTGGTCAGTAGAGTAAAATTATATACTCAATTAACACAATTTAGATAGCGAAGTGGCAAACGATTTTGGGAAAATATCAAAGAGTTCTTAGTCATAACATGACCCTCGCTTGCAAAAACACAGATAATTGCGGGCAAGAAACATGCCACATATCATGGCGAAAGAAACGCGCGTGAGAAAGGTCATTTCTAACAAGGCAATGCCTTCCAACCCTATCACGACGAAGGGTAAAATCCTTTTAAAAAACTAAAAAGGTAAAAACTTGAAACAGTAATTTTAAAACTCTACGGGATAATCAACGTGCTTCTCCAGTTAATTCTGGTTTGTTCACCGATCGCCGATGAAGAAACAACTACCAGATTCGGTCAAGAGGATGACCCACGTGCAAGGTTGATTACTCTGGCATTTGCATCAGCGCATTACATTTAACCACTTTTCGAGATTAAAAGCTATTTTCACAGCTTAAAATTTAAGTTGTAACGAATTAAACGAATTGGGACTGTGCAAAATCTGGCTATGATCATACGTCGGTGCACTAAATACTTAAGTTTCAATATTCACATTACGTTACCTTCAGTTGACTTCCTGCAACGGGGAATTAAAACCTGAAAACGTGCCAGATAATTGCTTCCTGATTGTTAACACAAATGCACGAACACCCAAGTTAATCTAAAACTGTATAGTAAGTCAATTGGTCATCCATGCCATTACCCTGCAACAACGCATGCCTTGTGGGTGCAAGACCAAATAGTCACTCTGCATCACAAACCGACAAAAGTTGTAAAATAACGACACTCAAAATTAAAAAAACAAATCTTCAATGAACATAAAATAAGAAAGTAACATAACTAAAGAGTAAAGGCAGATCAAAACTGATTTAAAAACGTAAACTTTTACTCACGTGATGTTCACAGAATACGAAAGACACGACTTGAACTTGAATTGAAGTTTATTTACAATTACTAGAGGATGCCGGGATGGAAAGCCCGCTGACGAGCTCCACAAATGACGACACAAAATTGTAAGTAGGATTGCTTAAAGTATGTATGATTATTTTCCAAAGTTGATCCTGTTATCCTCCTTGTAATCTTTGGGAAAATATTATTACACATGTCCACACTACGATGTGAAACGTAAACGAACTAGCATAATCTTTAAAATAAACAAAGGGACGGAGCTGATGTACAAGACCTTAAGAATACTTTTAAAGAACAACTATTTCAAACAATGGATACAAGCATACCGAGTACAATTAATTTGGTAACACTTGGAGGTTCAAGCAGGGGTCTTTTATCTTTGTAGGATATTTTAAAAGGTGGGGCTCTGTTAGGAGGGAATATTCCGGTGGGAGTTTCCTGGGAAGAAAATTTCAGAAAGCAAAAAGTCAGACAGTTTAGTAGTAGTAGTAGTAGTAGTAGTAGTAGTAGTAGTAGTAGTAGTAGTAGTAGTAGTAGTAGTAGTAGTAGTATTGTTTTGTTTTTGTTGCTATTGTTGTTGTTTTTTGTTGTTGTTCGGGTTCCAGTTGGTCAAAGTTTAAAAGGTTGTTGTTGGGATAGTGATCAGACAACCATTCACTTGGATAAAAGAGATTGGTTAGCGTCATCTGCTAAATGGTTTTTCTTGGATTTACCTAGGCAACCTTGGGTTTATTTTCGTTGTGGAAACTATTTTTTGTTCGCTTTCCCTTCAAAACCGATTTGAAAAATACTCATACCATAACGTCACTATTGCAAGTCTAAAATTGTAGAAAGCTCTGCATATAAAAAACAAATTCACAATTTCTTTTCACTATTTCTACCCGGTGCAAGTTTAAATAAATTGAGTAACCTGTTGCCAAAAATAACAACATTTTGTGATCGTTATTCTTTAGTAGATGTTCAGTATACAAAAGTCCAGGTTATCTGAAAATACATGTTGGCACAATAACACCGATAAAAAGTTTAGCAAGAAAAAAATTTTGTTTACCAAGCCAACATTTGGTCACCTAACTCCGATGTTTTTTGTGTTGTTTCCCGAGGGATGGATACCTAGTATTTCATATTCTTCTTTTACAGTCTGTCTGTAATGATTGATATTTTAATTTACCGATTTGTTAGGATTTATATTTATTAATGTGCGCACTCGGTGACTTGTCGTGTTGTCCTATTGTCTCGTCGTGTTAATCTCGTCCTGTTGTCATATTCTCGCGTGTGGAATTAGGAAGTTGTCGCGCCAAGTGCGAAATAAACATAATTATATGTTAAATATATATATATCACCTTCTTGTATGAATTAGTTTAGTTTTGATGAGATTCGATTGCGTTAACAACAGTGAGTTGTGGTCTGTATTTTAAGTCTCTCTCTGGAGAACTCGCGACATGTCCGATTTATGTAGCGGTGAAAAAGCTAGAATCGAAAGGGAAAAGAACTATTGTTCCAAGCTATAGACTCAATAACGAATACTATCCCAACACTTTTAATGTCATTTATATTATAGAATATTTTAATTGGATAATACGCTTCAGTTATATTTTCAAATAAGATGGTATCAATGTGTATCCTGCTCTGATATATCAGCATTTAGAATATGTCAAAACCAAAAAAGTTAAAATAAGTTAAGATAAACTTAGATATAAAATATAAGCTATAGCTTTAAACCTAGAATAACAATTTGTTCTTAAACACTGACGATTTTTACTTTTCACACATCAACATAAGAACTTAGTACCCCTAAACTTGAAGTAAGGTTTACTAAATCTTACTTTAACTTTTAGTAATTTGAACAATAAAAATCTGTTTCTCTTATCTTTTTCATGTTGTTTTTTCCTGGTTGTTTAATTCGAAGTAGCTTTTGTACGGGGTGCACATCTCTTCATTTAAGCATCTACATACAAAAACACAATACTTCCTTCTCATTTCACTTTTTAAAAGCGATACGCGATATTGGGGACTAATTAGAGTAGAAGTAGAGTTTGTGATTGATCTCAATATGTTCTGTTGTGTTGCCAATAATTGCAGATCGAGAATTGTAAAGTAAATTACTAAAAGGTGCTACCATCATAGTGTATAGCTGATTTGCGGCTTTGTGTGTCAAAATGCCTAACTGTTGCAAGAATTCGAAGCCTCCCAGATCCTTTTTGTACGTTCTCATAAGATTTTGTTTCAGATTAAAGAATGGGTCTATGGTATTTCCAAAACATTCATACTGTTGAATCTGATAAATAATTGATGATCGATAATGTACTTCTAACGGTCTTTAACTGAAAGATACTGTCTTATTATTAAGTCAAGCAAAAACAATGGCAGAGAGATCACATATACCAGCAAAAAAAGTAAGATATGATTGATCTTATAAAGTAGTGACATAAAATATGCATAAAGTCCTTTTATGAAGGACTGGTCTTGACAAAAGAAATTCAGTAACAATTACACCTGCTGACGTTACGACCCGAGCAAATGGGATTCGTTTTGGAAACAAAATTGAATTAATTTTTTTAAGTATCACATAAAAAAAATGTTAAAAAATTACTTTCACACAAATAATTTCAGCTTCATAAACAATCAAAGTTATGTAAACATTAAAAATTAGGTTTGAGAAAGTACGGAAGGATTTGTTTTTTGACTCAGGGTTTGAATGAATTATCACCAAGGCTTGCTCAAAATTTTACACGATGGCGAAGGCGGAGTGTTGTAAAGATCATTGTTCTGACAGAGAGTTACGGTGATCAAAAGGTAACAGGTTACATCAATGAACACTAGGTAACATTTCAAAATTGTCTTCAATCACATTTTTGTTCATAGGTACACCATTTCGCTCTGCTTTCTACTTTTAACGTCATTTTCCCAGTAACAGGACTCAGACGGTGCCCTCTATCGAGACTTTGTTGTTGCAGTGAGGGATATCTTGAAAGGATGCCCTTCCTGACGTCAGCGGATTCCATTTTCTTCATTGAAAAGTTCCAAAGTCTTTTCGCCGCTTGATTAGAGTGTAAATGCTCTTACCATTAAAACACTACTTCCATTCTACTTTATTTCGTATCTTTTTAAAGAAATTATTGTTTCAATTTGTTTGTTATTCATATCCAGCCCGTGCGCCGATTCATTGACTGTGAGTAGGTACAAGTATTAGATTACAGTCATCAGGTTTAGTGTTTAACGTGTCTCTCATATGATCTTCCTGTGCTTAGTTAACTCCCGATCTCCTGGTTACAGGAAAATAGTAGGTCGATTCCTTTTGTAAAAAAAAGAAAAGCTGTTTTTGTTGGACATTTGATAAGGTCCTTTACTTTTTGGCATAGATATTGCAAGCTGGAAGTTTTTGACTTCCTTGAAAATGCGATGGTACTTATTCTCAGCTAACCACCCTCCAATCCGGATTTCGTTAACTATCGCCTGTGAAATTTGCCTTATTGTCTTCTGTCGAAAATTTTACATCAACGACAGGCTGATAAGAAATGTCTGTCAGGAGCTAACGTTGGCTACCATGTCTCTGAAACCAGTCCCGTCACCCGCCCGTCATAAAACATCCACCGCATGACAACCAGCAGCCATCGTCAGTCCCTCCATAAAGTTTAATCTTTGTCTTCCTCTTGATCTTTTGCCATTGATTTTCCCTTCCAGCACTAATTTATATTTTTTCTTATTTTTAATGTATATGCACTCGAAAAGAAGAAAAATTATTATTCAAGACAAGAGATAAATTGAAAAAAATGGAAATTCTCCTAAGTCTTTCTAAAATTTTAATAAAGTTAAACCTATTTGCTAAAAACACTAGTTTGTTGTAAGATTGGTAAAACTCGTTCTATCCTTTCAAGTGCGATACTTAAGTGATCACATAAAACTAAGCAGACTGGCCTTTCAAGCCTAATTTTTGTTTTCCATATCAGGACCCAAGAAAAGTTGACTGCAGACTATTTATTCGCCTTGAGTTTCCAGTTAGTTCGATCTCGGGCTTGATAACTGTTACTTTTGAGACGCTGCCTATCATCACAGATAAGGGCACTGAAAACTCACCCGTAATCCAAGACAAAGAGCCTTCACATTTCGAGACTTCTGATGCCAACAAGCAAAATGGACTGAGCTCAAAAATGACCACTACCATCATCATCACCAACAGCACCAAGAATGAAAGTTTGGTAGTCCAATATCGTGAGATGTAACGTGAGAAAAGGACTGACAACAAAGGAAAAGAGATAAAACTCGACAGGACAATCTGTGCACCGAAAAGGTAGATCTTGAGAGAAATTGAAAGTCGGATGCACGAACAGAAAGTGCAAAAAAAGTCAACTGGCAAGTTAACATTTTTAGGCGTCGTCCGCACAAAACTAAAAGTATGGAGTTGAGTAGAACTACTTGATGAATAAGCGAAATCAAGCTTGCACACAAGAAAAGCATTGAGAAGTTGTAAGGAGGGTTAAGACAGATCAATTATTTGGAGCTCCAAATTAGGAGGGGTATGATTTAAAGCCAGATCCTATCGACCTTTACCTGCTACCACCCAATCATAGACACGTATGAACAGCGAAAAAAAAATTTTAAACTGAAAAACTCAAAATATATATTCAATGTTGAAGCAAAACGTGTCCTTTCAACCAAAGAGTGTATGGTAATAAAGGGTGTTCTAGGCCCCGATTACGCGAAAATTTATTCTGAGGATGATAAATAGAAAATGTCAATAGGTATGATTTCTGCCAGAAAAGCAAAGTCTTTTAATCATCCACACGGGATTCAAAAGTACTTTTCCTGATTATGCTTTTGTAGTGACACAAATCATAAGTCACCATAAGCTCACAAAACGATTGGATATAACAATAAAAGGTTATAATAGTAACACATCAATTGTACACATATTCAATTAACTGCACAGTACAATATTTTGTCCTGCGTAAACTGTGCCATTTCTTTATTGCCACAAAGGCTCCTGGACGAAGTACCTTCAACCGAGTTGAGAGGAAGAGGATAAATTTAGCAAAGAATTAAGTGAGGCCATTCTTCCCCATGAACATTCCAGAATTCTTCTTGGCCATAACGGAAAAAGTGAACCACTAAGGTACTAAAATGGACTATTTGGACCACCCGAGTCAGATTGTAGCGCTGCTGTGGTTAAAAATTGTAAATTATGTGGATCATTCTGTGGCTTAGCTTGTCGACTAAGAGGTAATAGCTATTCCTATTGTCAATGAAAAGTTCAAGAAAAACATCTTCGTGAATGAAAATATATATTATAAGAAATATGTACACAAAAGTAAAATGTTGTTTACATTTTAGTCATTCCATTTGAGAGTTGGTAAGGGTCGTTTTCTACGCCATTCAGTGCCAGTAATTTGTAAGGGTAATGGTAACTGAAAACATACTCCAGTTAGTACGCAAAGGACAACTTGGCTTCCCGGATAATATCATCAGAAAATTAGCAAGCTGGAACATTTTATTTTTACTGGCAAGATCAAAGGTAAAACAGCTGAGGTAGCGAGAGAACAACTCATTTAGCTTATACATCAAACTTGACAGAAGAGACGACAAAACATTTGCTACAGATAGAAAGAACTGACTACAGTAGAGGACCAAGATCTCCAACGTCTCTGGGTACGGCATTTAGGAGAAAATGGTATTTAATGGACAAAGGATGACAAATATGCAATACTCTTGCTCCTATTCCAGAACAATGCCACAGGAAAGAATTTCTTCCAAGAGAGGGGATCTAAAGAATTTCCCTGCAGCATATCATTTGATTACTTGTGTCCTTCGTTAAAAAATAGATATCCAGAAAAGAATATTTCCCACTTTGGTCTCTATTTTAGTAGTATTAAGAAAAAGTTATTTCATTTAGCGTTTGTTCTAAGATCAACGTGTGCAGGGGTAAAAATAGCTGATTTTCACCAAATGTAGATTTTCCATGATTCTTGAGACGACAAACGTAAATTAAAGAACATGTTTCAGAAAAGATATAACCATTATTATCAATAAAGCTAACATATTTTATCTCAATGTTTAAAAAAAGTTAATGCTATTTATCGCTTGTCCAGAATGCGCAATATTTAATATTATAGTTGGAAAAACCCCAAACCACCTCAGGTCCAACAAACTATGCTATTGGTGATGAATATCTGAAAGTTGTCTCTACCTTCTGCTATCTTGGGGATATGGTAGGTGACATTGGAGGGTACAAGGATGCAATCCCAATCAGGATACAGTCTGCATGGAAAAAGTTTAGAGAGCTCATTCCTATTCTCACCAATAAGGGCATTCCTCTGAATTCCCGTGGGCGTGTCTTTGTTGCTGGTGTCCGAGGAGTTATGCTTCATGCTAGCGAAACATGGGCTGTTACAACTGATGACGCTAACAGGCTTGTGAGAAATGACAATGCCAGGGTTAGGTGGATCTGCTCCTCGAAAATTGCTGACAAGGTGTGTATGGCTAATCTGAGAGATCGTCTTGATATCCCTTCTCTGGTAGTTACCCTCAGGTGTGCAAGATTAAGATGGTATGGACATGTGAGGAGAATGGATGCTAACTCTTCGCAACACAGAATGTTGACCTTTCAGACAGGAGGCAAATACCGTGGCCGTCGTAAAAAACGGTGAATGGACAACATCAAAGCTGACTTGCACACACTAGGCATCTCAGAGCATCTGGCCACTGATCGGAAAGCCTGGAGAGCAGTCATCACCAATGTAACACAACGTAACACCAATGTAAACATGATAAGAAGGGGTCCAACCTCAGCTACTGGGAACAGAAGACGTTAAATCGTGCAATAAGGAAGTAAGTAAGT
This sequence comes from Morbakka virulenta, assembly GCA_003991215.1. NCBI lineage: Eukaryota > Metazoa > Cnidaria > Cubozoa > Carybdeida > Carukiidae > Morbakka > Morbakka virulenta. The sequence continues at coordinate 5,972,474 of RDPX01000009.1, read as the reverse complement.
TGGACTGACAGTGTTTAACTTACCCTTTAACTTCCATTTACCTACCAATACAAATGTTTAAAAAAAAATCTTTATTAATTTTTGCTATCACTTCATATGTGTAATATTGAAAAACAACTTAATCATTACATCGGTATACTTTAAATTTTTAAAATAGTCATGGGTGTCACAATAAAAAGTAACAATCATCTTGAAAATTCTTGACTTTTTGTACTAAGCGGAAGCCATGGATATTAGAGCTTTATCGTGAGTCGTAATCTTTTTCTAAGCTGTGTTTTGAGAGATACTTCTTCCATCGTCAGACTACTAAAGTGACTAGGTACAGATTATTAAAGGGCTTTACTTAGTTACGTGTGTAACCTGGCGTATGGGAAGGATGAAAATTTTTAATACTTTAAAATATTTAAAAAGATTTTAATGTATAATATTAAAAAAACACATAAAGCATAACGTCACTAAGTGCATTATATTATAAAGGAGATATGAAAAAGGTCGAACCAAGATATGTGTTATCCTTAAAAACATAAAGTTAAAAGCATTTAAGGTATGTGATAAGAGAATGCACTAAAAAGTCAGAGAATTCCACTATCTAGCCATTCGATGAAAAAAAACAACATTAACAGACAGAAGTTTTGCAATAAGGGTAAAACTGCACAAGGATAAAAAACTTAAGAGAAACGAGTCATACGAGGTGCAACAAATTAACCTGATACCTGCATCGAAGCTCATCAGAACACTTCCCCGTATAATACCTATTGAAAAGCTGAGACTAACAACATTTCATCAACGAGAAGTGATTGAAAAGTATTACCATGATTTGGAGCTAGCAAGCTACAAGCACGTCTCTCTTCCTCAACTTTATAGGAAATACCAAGATGATAAGAGAGCAACTATCCGGATGTGTACTCCATACAAGGACTTATAGTAGATTTATTTATGGAAATAACTTTGCAAACTTGCCGATTGGTCACATAATCACGGTATGGGACACTTATAAAAAAGGCTTTTTATGCATCAAATCTTTTTTCAGCACATTTTTATTTCTCATCATTCGATTCCTTCTATCAGAGCCAGTTTACATACTTTGTAAACCTGTAGCGAGTTGGCTTATCAAATTGTCTAGTTTTTCTCTTTTTTCTTCTAGTCCAACAACACCAAGAATAAACTGGGCAGTTGTGATGGCTATCCTGCTTTTGTTTGTTGTACAAATGTGTTTTATGAAATGTGGTTTATGGTTTCTTTTAGTAAGCTACGGAAGAGTCATCACCATCATGTGCCATCTTCGTATCGAAGGTTGGCCACCATGGTTCTCCACCTTATTCGATTCTCCCTGCTCTCTTAGCTTCCTCGTACGTCCTTGTTGCACTCCACTCTTTGATGTCATCAGTCCACTTCCTACGTTGTCGCCCTCTTGATCTTTTTCCTTCTATTGCGCCCTCTAAGATGACATTGGGTAGTTTACCTCCACTGCCACGGAAAAAATGGCGTATCTCATTTTCCTTTTCATGAGCTCAACAACATTCCTTCTGGATGTTATTACACAATACTCTATATTCTTGCTGGCTTGTTTGACCTTTCACCTTTCTCCTGTGCTCCATCATTTTGAGTATACTGCGTGTCATCCATTGTTGTTTTATCTCTGAGGTTTTCTTTCCACAGATGTTATCTGCAACCCCTTATACGCATTTCTTGATTTCTTGCCACAGCTGGTTTGAGGTCAACAAATTTTTCTTGTCATCTAGTGTTTTCATTTTCTTCTCGGTTTCCTCCATGAATTTGTGGCTATTAGTAGACCGCTTGTCTAAATTCCATTTCTTAGCTCTTTGTTTTTTCATTACCTTTTTTAACTTAGTATTTGTTGTAATGATGACTGGTTGGTGATCCGAGGCACAGTCGACATCATGTCTTACTTTTGCATTTCTGACGCTGTTCAGGTACCTGGTATTTACAAGTATGTAGCCAATCTGATTTTTTGTCTTTCCATCAGGTGACGTTCATGTATGTCTGCATCTTTCTCTTTGTTCGTACCATGTATTTGTTATGAACAGATGATGACGTTCCGCAAATTCTACTAATTTGTCACCACTAGGATTCCTCAGTCCAAGTCCATAAGAGCCGACAATTTTACCATGTCAAGCATTGCCAACTTTAGCGTTGAAGTCCCCACAAATTATCATTTTATCTCTTAATGTGTAGTTTGCCTTTATAGCTTCTGTGAGTTGGTCATAAAAATCGTCTAGGCAAGATTCCTCTGCGTCTGCAGTAGGTGCATATGCCTGGATGATAATGGTATCCTGTTTTTTACCTCAAAGTTTCAAGAGCATAATTCTTTCCCAGATTGTACATAATACATCAGTGTCTTAGATGCTTTTTCATTCAGGATGAACCCTACTCCTTTTCTACTCGTACTACCGCCTGAGGTTATGACTCTGAATTTCTCAACCGCAGTTGGTATTTGTGTTGTGAATTCACCAACATCTCTCCAATGAGTTTCAGCCAGTCCTAAGACATCTTCCTTCAAATAAAGCATCTCCTGGATCACTCCAGACAACTTTCCTGGTTGCAACAAGGATCGTACGTTCCACGTTCCAATTTTTAGGCAGTAACTTGATGACGGTGCAGGTCTGCCCACTTTATTACAGGGCCTCCACCGGGCTAGACCACCAGGGTTTGCACTGGTGCCCCGTTTGCCAAGATCTCTATCTTTATCTGACTTAACCATGATGTATACTAAGGGGCTAGTAGCAACAAGCCCCCAGAACTACTGTAACCTGCAATACTCAGCTAACTTGAGTGATGGGTGCCAACCGTTGCCTCTCATTAGTGAAGTCTTCCGCTTGCTACACATATTCCATTCACCAGTGACCCTTCAGAGCTCCTTTGCTGACTGGAATTACTGTTGTATTGCAGTCCTACAACTACTTATTTATTCATAAATGGATGAATGGTCCAGTGGACCTGTTTCATTTATTTTGGCCAAATTACCCTTCTATGATGAGGCTTGCCCAGTAGTAATGAGAGTGGTTTGATTTTGGAGTACCTTCTCCTAGGTGAGGTGCCAACCAAGGGTGATGGGTCCCACCCACCCATCCACTTATTAAAAGGTTTTGCAGGTGAAACCTGACTTACTAAGAGTACAGAGAGAGTAATGGAAATAAAGGAAGTAGAAATTAGAAAAACCATACCAGCTAACTACACCTCAGTGTGATGTTACGCCTTTCCCACCAGTTGGAGATCTGTGTATATGTACCCCAACTGGTACACAGTTAAGTATCGGCCTTTTCCGGGGTCCGGCGCCTCTAACCCTACATGATGAAAACTGGAAACTAAACCCTACTGGTAAGGTTAATCTATGAAACGAAGAAGGATAGGAGACAGATGATGGAATGGGCAAATGGTGTACAGAAGAGGGTATGCAGAAAAAAGACAGCTGAGGGGGTAGAAGACGCGTAACTCCTCAATCTATTATGGTCACTATTACAGACAGCAGTGACCACAACACCTCTCACCAAACGGAAGAGTGAGTTGGGGAAAGAAAGGATCCTTTTGGGATTCACTCTCTATTGTGAAATCACTTTGCCATGGTGTAAGAGCTAAACTGACCTTATTATTTGGATGTACATATGCTATACCATCTTGTGAAACGGTGGTATAAAGAGTACTACAATCAAAAGTAGCAATTGACCAAGCATCATTTCTTTTCTTATTTGAAGTTGTTTTTTTTTCTGTTCCACTCATTAAAGAAATGATTTTTGGATCTTTAAGAATCTTGGCAAGTTTTATAGTCCAAACTTTTTGTTATCAAGAGGAATGGTAAAATGTATTTAAATGCTCTTTACTTCAGAACTGCAGAAACTGGTTTTAACGTTTAGTGTTAATAATGTCTAAGACAGAAATAATATTTTTCGTGTTTTTAATCAAACATAAAGGAATTATAGTTTAGAACAATTTTACTTGCGTTTGTTTTTAGAATATTCTCTTTTGCTTTGTTGAGTAACACTCTTAAGCGATAAAGTGCGTTGATTTTGTTGTTGAGCAGTATGTGAATAAAATTTTCAAAGAAATCTTAAACAAAGTCTGTCATCTCAACAAAATATATCAAAATATTAAAGCACCTTGCGGATAATCGCCTCTTGTCAACTGCCCAAATATCATCTAAAAGCACGATCAGTAATATCATCTAAAAACACGATTAACCCTGCAGTTATAACTATTCTGAATAAGTTGAAATCAATACGAACAATTGACAGATAAAAGTTACTTGTTTATGGACAAAACGTCTAAAGTAGCTTAGTTTTCAAGGTGCCTTGCTAAAGTATACGAAATAGTGAGATACAAGTTTATGGATTAAGGAGGACCGGACCAAGAGAATCCAAGCCTTTAACTTCCACAGATACCCTTAAATGCAGTATATATGGCATATTAGATGGCACAGTGGTCAATACTTGTTTTCCTTCTGTTTAGGATTCTATTCAATGACACTAACATTATATTAACAAAACAAAAGAATCCAGTAACACTGATAACACAGATACCTTCTATTGTGACAAAAACTCTACAAATGTGGCGGAAAAAAAGACTTCACATCCTGTTAAATAGCTCTAACCAATTTCGAAGGAAAAAGAAAAGGAATTTATCTTTTTTGGTGCTTCACAAATACAAAAGAAGGCTACAGGGTGAAAATATCTAAAGCAGGATTAACAATATCAGGTGTGATCTTGATCAAAATCAACCACCAGCCATGATCTCAGTTTCAGCAAAGGTGTAATTGTTGTGTCAGTGCTTTATTTCTTTTCCGATCTATGACAACAAAAATGTAGAGTTGATATTGACATGAAGTCAAGCAAATACAATACAGCAGAGTCAAATTGGCCTCATCTTGAATGTAAGATGTAGAATAGGATCAGTTTCTTAGCAACGAAGCAGTGAATGGTGAACAGTCTTTGTTAGTATTGAAAAGATAATGAGGCTAGCAAATAACAAATGCGTAGGACTGATAGTTGTAATAAACCCTCTATCTGTCCGTATACATTAAAAATTTGGTACTGAAGTAAGCACTTTTTATTCAAAATGCAGAAAAAAGGCATTCGCCTTGGCATTTAACCTTCCTACAGTCACGACGTTTACGTTTTAAAGAATGTAAAAATAACTCGCTATAATCATGCTAACATTTTTCATTGCCAATCCAGCAACTTCTCTTACGCACTGTTACGCTTGCCGACGCCCACAAAGATGTAAAGTAAAACCCTTCTTAAACAAATTTCCAGCTGATGTACAGCAAATGCTGAAAGAACATTTTCTGATATCACGAGAAAATTTAATGTGAAACTTGCAGAGCATAACAATTACAAATATTCTTTCCCTAAAGCTTCAATTTAAAACATCAAGGCATAATACAAATTTTTTGAAGAAAGAAAAACAATACTTTAAGCAAAAGTTACGAAGTGTCGGACTTTATGACTATTCAACAGAGGAAAAAACTCTGACTAGTTGCGTTCTGTCAACAACAAATTGAAAAACGGGTCTTTTTGAAATTGAAATTGAACCACCAAATTGAAACATTCTCCAAAATTGTCTCATCTTACCTACACTTGATTTTAATTGGACACAGAAACAACATTTAATTGAACAAAACTTGTTCATCTTCATTTCATCATATGATTGTCTATCTTGCTGAAACATCCAAAGCTTTTTAGGTTCTTTAAGAATCTGATAGAATAGCAAGTTTTAAGCTCTACGGGTTCATACAGTATTGCTCATCCAACGAGATCTATATCAACTTGTGTATATCAATGAAGAATAATATTTCTCCGTATTCCAAACTAAAATTTAATGACTCAATTAAAAAACGAAGTCGTTGCAAGAAAGCATTTAAGGGCGAAAAAAGACAGCACGAGATAAAAATGCCTTTCCAGTAAGAGCAACTTAGACAATTCTAAACAATTGCTTCATGAGCTTTTTCATGTCATGAATCGTAAGCTTTTTCTGAGCTACGTTTCGAGAGATACTTTTCTCGCCGTGAACATGACGATGGGAGAATTTTCTGTCAAACCGTTGCCCAGAAAAAGCTTGCGGCTCATGACATGATAAAGCTCCTACATTTATGGTTTCCTCTGAGTCTATAAAGTTCAGAATTTTTAAGATTATAAGAGAAGCAATAGCTTTTGTCTGTCGACTTTTACGTTGTCGACTCGATCCACCATAGAAAGAGGGAGCGAATTGTGTTCTAGGGTACGATACACCACTGGAAATAGTCTCTGCATCATAATACCTTAAATTCCAGGATACAAACGTTTAGCCTATATTATTTCAAAGCTTCTATTTGGGGAATTCTAATTTGGGCGACTTATACCGGGGGACTATAACCAAGAGGACTTTTGCGTCAGAGAAAAGAAGTAAGAACATAATCTAATCATTGTTTTTAATCAAAATATTTTTTACATTGGAATAGTCACTACTTGATCATCAAAAATTTTCTTTGCTTTACCATTATTATTAACGTCCACTTCGTAGTTTTCTTACCATCGTCTTCACTTTCGGATTCGCTTCAAGTTAAAACTAGGTTATTTCACTAGCTGTTGGAAATTGTTAATTCTCCATATTTTCAATGTTTGCCGCTTCATTCTCTGAACGATCAACAGGTAAAGAAATTCCATTTTTGAAACTGCGAAAATTCATATCGCGATTTGAACATACCTCTGACCACGCTTTGCCAACGCATTTTGTGATAGACTTCTTTTAGAAGCATTAGTTCCCCCTGTGCCTTTGCAAATTCTTCTCAAAAATTGTTCTTGAACTGTTGCATATTGAAAGAACCATTAAGTGGCTAAAGACGACTTCCAGAGGCTTGGCGTACTTTAACCAATTCGGCGTTTTTCTTCTGTTTGGTTTGACGTCTTTCATTTGCTGTCCTCTATGCACTTGGTGATAATCTCTGAATTTTTTCAGTGTTTGTTTAATCAGTTTTCTTTAGTATTTTTGCAAATTTTGCGAACTTGCCTTTTAAACATTTTATATGTAAGAGGATCAAGTTTTTTAACCTTCCTTCTTTCGTCCATAAGTTTTTAGATTTTGTCCCCTCATCCATTTATTCCTTCTGTCTTAATTTGGTGTGTAGGGGGGGGAGGGGGATTATATGCTTTGTGCAGTGTCTACCATAGCTATTTCCAGTTTTTTTTTCAAAACAGTATCCATATTTTTCCTCTGTAAGGCCTGAAATATGTTTTTCACTTCAGTTGAACATTTCTCTTTTATTTCTTTGTTTATTGACAAAAGTTCGTACCCTAGCACTTTTTGCGTGCTTCGGCGTTTCAAATTTTCAATTTAACATTCCAAGTTTTCCAAGCAACTGGTTTGTGGTCATTATGGCAGCCTCTCCCTGGATAGCTGCAGCAATGACGTACTGAATTTCTGAACCTCTTTTTCACACTGATTTAGTCAAACTGGTTTTTCACATCGCCTTCTGGACTTTTCCAAGTCTACAGGGGTGGTGTATGATTTTTGAACCAGGAATTCATTAAACGTTTTTGTTTGTGTAACATTCTTCAACCAAATTTTCACGCCTTTCGTTTCGAACTCCAAGATCATGTATTTCTGCATTGTCATCTTGTTCACCTCATCCCACCTTACCATTTAAATCTTTCATTATAATAAAGACGTCTTGTAAATTCCAATTATTTTTCGCACTAACTAAATCGCTTTAAAACCATTTTATGTCTTTACTTGTACTTGCCGATGCTGGTACGTACACTTGGATAACTGAAATGTCAAAATGCTGTCAATTAATTCTTACAAGGATTATTATTTCTGTATAGTCCAATACTCTAATACGGTTTTTGCCGTGATGTCATCAAAGAGGATGCCGACACCTCTCTTATTCTTCTCGCCCCCAGACTATACAAGCTTCATTATTTTGGTACCATAAGTTCCAGTTCTGTTGTCCATTTAGTGTCACTTATTTCCTGGATATTAATCTTAAATCTCTGCACCTCTTTGGAGAAATTGGCTAGCTTGCCAGCTTGCCAGCTTGGAAGCATGATCTTGCATTCCAATTTGCTATTTTGACATTATGTTTCATTTTGCAGGCATTAGCTCGATCACGGTCGGAAATTCCCTTCTGACCAAAATCGTTCCTATCGAGTAAGACATCTTTATCATAATGAAAATCCATTTTAGGCCGTTGTTTAGACTTCTGTGTGCGTCCGACCATTCTTGGCATAATACAACAATGATTTGCAGTTTCCCTCTGATAGATTTATTTTGCTAGAAGAGGACACCAGCTCCTTTCCTTAACGATCTTCCTCCTGCAGAACAGCTTTTGTCTTTCAGGGATGGCTCTTCCGTCTTTTCCACTATTATTTTCTAAATTTTCTGAATGGTAGTCTGCCATTGGTCTTTGTTATTTAACCCATAACTGGGAGTCAATTTATTAGAAGGAGATATTTTAGCCATTTCTGGGACTCCTACCGGTTCTACCACCCCGTGGTCAGAGTGACAGAAATAAAGAGGCAGCTCCATATTCCCCAAACCCTAGAACAATCCAACTAGAAGCTTGCTACCGGATGCAATTTAATGTCAGTCCCCAGGACCTAATAAACTGTAGTCAAGCCTACTCGAATACGAATTGTCCTTGACAATGTTCTCCCGGTATTAGATTTCCCGAAAACCTGTGCCACTTATCAAAGTCACTGGAGCCGAGATAAGGCCAGCAGTCTTCCTAGGATTTCTCTCCTTGCTGACAAGTTTCCGGAAACATTAGCAACGCCAAGTTGGGCCCATGGTCCGTTACAGCAAGACAAAAGTTAACTGAAGACACATTGAGGAATTAACTATATCGAAAGGTCAGTTATAAAGAGGTCCACTTTAAAGAGATTCCTCTGAAAGGAAAATCCATTGAGTAAAATCGCGGATTGAGAAAAACTCCATTGTATCGAAGAGTTCATTATACAGAAGGTTCACTTTAACGAGGCTTTACTAAAGCACATTTGAGTCATGGTTGATTTTTACTGCTGCTTGTTTTTTTCTTGATATTTAGAAAGGTATGTCTGGAATGGTGGTTATGGATGGACCAGCTCAAAAATACTAATTGAAAGTTGTTTCGTGTTTGAACATATATTATAGAGGAAGGAGAATATTACGAATGACAAAACAATGCTGGATAAGATTTTCAGATCTTAATTTCAGTACAATAAAATAACCATATCGACTTCATATGAACATGTTATCTTCCAACATTTTCAAAGCATTGTGACTGAAAATGCTGTACTAATTACCATTTTAAGTGCTAAGAACATCAAATTAGACAGCTGTTTAAAACGATCTGTTATACTTTCAATTACTAAATCAATTATCTTGAAGAATATTTGAAAATCCTTTTCTTTACCTGTAATAGGATGCTATACATTTCCATGATTTTCATTCTTGAGGTCTTTTTAATAGAACGATTTGGATTGTTGTGTTTTCGTGGAAAATGTGACTCTTTGATAATTGCCAAGCTAACAGCTTCGTGATTACATGGTCATTAAAGTGACAAACAAGCATATCTCATATTTTTTAGTGTTTCAACAGTGAATTGAGGCAAACCAAGTTTTAATTACTCAATTAAACAGAAAAAAAGTCATTTGCTTTCTAAAAGAGGCAGTCTATTCAATAGACTTGAAAAATCGATTTAAGAGAAAGTGTCTATTGTAACATTCAAGAAAAAAATTGACACGAACAGCCTGCATTTAATCTTATCAAGCTTTTCACTGTTAACATTTATCCTCTGTTATAATTATTTTATTTTTTCTGTATTATTGTTAATAGGTATTAGGTATAGATAATTGGTCCTGGAGTGATTACAGATAACTAAATCTTTGAAAATATCAGCCTGAATCATAATTTTGATTATTGTTATTATCTTTATATCCACATTTCATCCTGGCTGAAAAGTTTGTTTCATTATTACTATAAGTGACAACTAGTAGTAACCCAAGTGTACCGCACCAGTTTTTGTATTAATCCTGGATGGATTCTGTCGCATCTCATCGATTGTAAATATTTAGGTATTATTATTAATAGCATACAATCAAACCAAAGAACACATACGTAGTATTTGTTTTAATACTCCTTATTTCAAATAAGAGTTGTTTCCGTTAGGTTAGTTAGGTCTCTTAGTACAACTATATCTTGTTTATTTGCAATAACAATACACAACCACACTGCAACTATTTTGTACTTGACCATAAATATAGACAGAAATTTACAGTAGATAAAATTGGTGCTCACTATTAACGCAAAATAACACTTTTGACTCATCAGTAACCCTAGTTTCTCCATTGCAGACATGAAATGAGAATATTCAGCACATAAAGCGTGCACACACATGTTGTGGCAGACAGACATACAAGAAGAAAAGTAATTGAGGATTCTGACTAATTTTTCAACAAAATGTTTTTCAAAAAATAGTCAGAATACCTCAATTACAGTATCCAATAGAAAAGCAATTTATATACCCCTTATAATTAATTTGTTTTACACTTTGTTAACGTAGTATTAGTTTAAATGTATTATTATACATATACGGTTTTAAGAAGCTACCTTATGATTTTTTCATCTTATGATTCCTTGTGATCTAGAGCTCTCGGAAGTAAGTAAATAAAAGATTTAGAGAATTGACAAGGGGTGGCGAGCAGACAGGCTCTTAGGTGGGAAGAGCTTCTTTCTTGAAAAGAAACAAGGTTATGGGAATGTTTCATACATTTTTTATTAAGATATTTCTCATAATGTTTTCCATCTATTTTAATCAAATGATGGATCCTTCATATTAAATCTGTAGGATGGTTGATAATTATCAGTCATTTTACAGTAAACGTTTATCGTAACTATTTTTTGGTTTTCCTTATAATAGTAGAGGCTGAAATTTTTTTGATCTATTTCACCTCAAAATGATACAATTGGATCAATAAAATATAGTAAAAGAAGCATATTTTATGGTTTTATGACTTAGTCTTAGAATTACTATTAATTATCAATTTCTTTTATAATAAACATTTATTGGTTTTTCCTTACAAATTTACAGGCTGGAAAATAATTAAAGTTTTAGGTTCTTTTGTAATAAAAATTGTATTAACTAAATATAGTAATAGAGGCACATTTTATAATTTCATGACTTAAATCCATAGGATCGATCTTGTGTTTTGGATCTTTTATTTTAATTTATTTGATTTTACAATGTCCATAAGGATAGCTTGTTATTCTATTTTCATGTATTTATTGTTTGTCTTAAAAATAACTGAGTGTTATGTTATTTTATTCATAACTTGAAATTTACTTCTAGTAGTTTTTTTTATTATGATGCATCTGTATATTTTCAAATAATACAAGTCTTTAATATGTTGTTGTTGTATGTTTTATACTGTTTTTATAACTTTCTTTTTAATACTTTTGGTTATTTTATTTCCTCTTTCACCATTCGTCAACCGATTAATTCGGTAATTGGAAATCCACAAGTCTCATCCTTAAATTTACCAATTAGTTTTTTACTATTATAATATTGAGAGTCTTCTGAATAGTCACTGTTATTAAATTTTTGTTTATCATTCCAATAATCTTGATACACATCCTTAGCTTCTATTTCATATGTTTAACTATCAGTATTTGTAAACAGTAGTTTAACCTTCTCACCATATCTGTCTTTGATATAGTCACAATGAAAATATTACATTAATGTTTTACTACGATCAAGAATAAACATACCTACATATCCCGATCTGTTTAAGTAATCTTACTACTAAAATAAGGTGGTTTACTAGCAAGTTCATTAGTTTATTTTTATCAGTTGTTACAAGTCTTACATCAACTCTTTTTCTTAAGTTATCCATTGTTTTATCAAAAATTGAGTTGTTCATTAGTTTGAAAATATCTTTTTCAAAACTTGTTTTTAGCATGAGTTCTTTTCTGAGTATCAAAATCAATATATTGTTTAAGCCAGAAAGACTGGTTAAATTCTAGTACTCCATGAACTTTTTGTAACTTTTAAACCAAGATCTAAATATTATCCAAGATTTCAATTACATGCAGTGTACTTCTCTTTGTTATTCAAAGTGGGAATTAGTTTATGAACATTACTTGTTGATATATTATGTTTCCCTGCTATTCTTTGACAATATGGAGATAACATTTCTTCAGTCACTTTAACCTTTTCAGGTCCAAGAGGATAATCGTTCTGAAGATCATGGAACTCTTTATATTTTAAATCATTTTCTAGAATCAACCCTTTATTGCCGTTTTCATCATACTTTGTTAGGTCTTTCCTAATAATATGTTTTTCAGATAAACATTTAAACCCTCCTGTTGGTAAATACTGACTTATAGCCCAACCATGCAATTTATTTGCGTCTAGATAGGTTAAAGACTATTTGGCTTATGTTTGTTAAGTTCCAAGAACAAAGATTCAAATGATAACTACAGATATTCTGATTAGCTTGAACCACAACTTCATAACTCAAAATCAAAATTCAAGAGAGTTACAAAAGGTCTGGGCACTAGACTAAGTACAGGGAGCAAAGGCACTAGGCCTGGTAAACTAAGATGATAGCTTAAGATAAGCTAACCAATATTCATATAACAATGTTGATTATACTCTTTTATTTATTTGTTATTTTCTTTATCATATCTATTAGCTATGTATGAAATGCCACCCCGCACACCTTTCTCAATGAAATGATACACATCAATAAACTTTAATTTAATATCAGTCTTCCTCAGCAGAGCATCCCAAGTTAATCCTGGTGATGTGAACTAATGACATTGATGAAGCTGATAATATTGCATATATGTTTTTGTAAAATTTTCAAACACATCAGCAAGTAAGGAAATATCTGATTTCAAATATAAATTATGATATTCACCCATACGTTTAAAATTAAAAGTATTCCAAACATTTTGAGCATGATTATAATCTTCAGTTAAAGTATCTTCATCACTTAATACACTTTAAAATTATTTTTTGGTTGGCAATTCAGTTTCATCAAACTTATTGAATGGATTCATGTAATAATAAGGATAGATACCTTTCATCGTCATCAAATCTAGTTTTTCATTTTCAAAAACTTTTCATGTATACTTGAAACCTTCTTTAGGTAGATTAAAAACTAGTTTATCCAAACTTGAGCTCATAAATAAAAAACTATCACAATTAGATGATTAGCAATCTTAGAAGCCATAAACTTTTCCATATTATTTGGAATAAGATTAATATTCATTTGGCAGTCATGTCCTTTCTAATTTTTAAAAGAGTAATTTTTAGCTATTTCTCCAATATTCTGCATAATGAAATAACTATCATAAATATTCTGTCAGATTATGAAAAATTACAGGAATTTTAAATCTAACAGGATACCTTAATTTTAGTGATATGACAATGATCTTCAATTCTAATATCATTATCACTATGGTTTTTTCACAAAAATATCATTGATTTGTTTATTGAGAATTTTCCTCATCCTTCTTAGTCATTTTCAAAGATTTATTAAATTTGTTCTTAATAACATTTTTGCAATATCTAACCTCTTGAAGCATTTGGTCCATAAATGTATGTACTGCTTTTTTACCTCTATAAATTTTTATTGGTTTTGTGTATTATAGCAGCATAGCATTTTATACCCATATAAGCAGTTTTTGTTTTTGGTACTTTCCAGTAAATGATTTATCATTATTAGGCAATCATCCTTGCATTTTCTCAGTAATAGCTTCAAAATCAGAATCATTATTAAATTGCAAAATATATAATCCTTGTCAGGCTTGGTGTTTCATTAATCTCAATGCAATTATCGTTGTGATTATTTAACAATTTTTCAAAACTAAAGCATTGAAAAACAGTAAAAATAAAAGTGTTTTTGTTTGCATTTTTAGTTTGATTGTACATTTCTTTTTTAACATTTTATATTAAAACAAAATGTTGTTTTTTATCTTCTTTTATTAACAACAAGTTCATCTGATCTTTAACTTTTTGTTTTGCTACGTATGTAGGATATACTTACTTTTTCATAACCAAACATATTAACATTAATATTATTCTGCTTATTAATTTTGTTTTATTGTTTAATAGTAGCTGGAAATTTAATTCCACTATAAAACAAATTTTCAACAAATTGTTCATCAACTTTCAAAATTTTTTGGAGGATATTTTTTGTGGAATTGTATATATCTTCTGTGATACCATCTAAAACATTTTTTTCCTTATTTTTCAAATTGCTTGTAAACTTCGCATTTTGTAGTTCCTTTGGTGATAATATATAAAAGCTTTGTTTAAAGGTCTATATTTGACAATGTTTGTTTAAGAAATGACTACCAATTGAACCAATAGGCCAGCAAGAGCCTTGAGAAACCCAAACAGTAATTTTTGTTTGAAATATCTTGCAGTGATGATTTTAGTGAATTTTCTGTTTGGATTTGATTAATTATTGTTTGTGCTTTATTATCAAAATAAACAGGCCTTTTTATAAGACCCATCAAAATTTTTACAAAACGTTACTGTTAATGTTTCATAAAATGTAATGGCTTTCTTTGATTCTAATATTTTTCTTATGTGATAGTTTAAGGCTAATCTAGTTTTTGTTAATTGTATTGATGGATATTTATTATTTCTAATGCTTATTTCATAAAATGTGACACAATTGCTTTAAGCTTTATTTGTTTCAATTACTTTATTTCGAGGTCATTGAATTGATTTGTAATCAACACTAAATTCAGGTGGTAGAAGATATTATCTATTAATGATATTATCTTCCTATTTCTAAACCACCTGTTTAACACATTGTCTAGGTGCTGACACTGGTTTATTTTGTTTCAATAACATCGTACTTAATTAATCCTTTGTTAATTGTTCTAAATCTCTCTTATTAATTTCTATATTGTGGTTATATTTTTTAACAATAATGACCACCATTTTGTTATAAATTGGTATTATTATAATTTATAATTTATTATAATTTATTATCAATTTTATTTTTTCATTAATAATTAAATTATCTTCTTCATTAATATTATACATATTCAAATTCTAGAAATTTTCATCAATTTTGTCATTTAAATCATCAATACATTTATTTTTCTCATTAACATGATCTATTATTAAGTAATATTCTAAATCAGAACCATCTGAATCACATTCACTGTTAGTTTTTACTATATTAATTAAGTTAATTTTATTTAACTGAAAATTATTTAATTCGTGATATTCCTTTTTGAAATTATTACAAATCAATCCCTCTTTGTAATTTGGAAAAAATCCAGTTACTAATATATGCGTTGCTGGTAAATTACAATAAATTCATATCAACTTTTTATATTTTTTGTCTTTAATATTAGAATTTTTATCAATATATTGTTTTTTATTAATCAATCTTTTAAACTCTTTTTAACTTTATGTTATTTTTCTCTCTTATAAGAGGACACATGTTGACAGCAGTGTTTATTATATTTTTATTGTAAACAACTGAATTATATATCAAGATAGAAATAACAGTAATAATAATAAATACATACTCCGTACTATAATAAAGTAACATACCTTTAAAACAATATTGTAAACTATGAAGATAATTTTAGTTATATATATATATATATATATATATATATGAATAAGATTGAAATCAAAAAATGTGTTTTTCATATTCATCCAGTTTTTTATTTGTATGCTAGTGATGAATCAGGTANGTTTTTTATTAATCAATCTTTTAAATTTAATTTCAATTTTCATTTTTAACTTTATGTTATTTTTCTGTCTTATAAGAGGACACATGTTGACAGCAGTGTTTATTATATTTTTATTGTAAACAACTGAATTATATATCAAGATAGAAATAATAGTAATAATAATAAATATATACTCCGTACTATAATAAAGTAACATACCTTTAAAACAATATTGTAAACTATGAAGATAATTTTAGTTATATATATATATATATATATATATATATATATATATATATATATGAATAAGATTGAAATCAAAAAATGTGTTTTTCATATTCATCCAGTTTTTTATTTGTATGCTAGTGATGAATCAGGTAATATAATAAACATTGTTAAAAAACATCAATACAACCATCAAAAAATTTCAATGGTCATGCCATGTGTTCTGTTATAAAACATGGTAGCAAGTCACAAAATACATAGAATATACACAGATTTGTTTAGGAATGGTATGCTGGTCTTATTCTAGAAGAAAAAGTGATTGATCGTATTAATAACAATCCAGATGAATGTAGAATGCTAAATGTACAGCTTTTAACACTACAAGAGAACGTTTAAAAATTTGGTGTTAACAGAGATTATAGTTTTGCTAAATATAACCAAGAAATAAAACATTTTCTGAAAGCAACAAACTGTGATTATAATAAAGTAGCATATCCTAATAGAGTATTCACTGTACAACAGCATCTTGATATAAATGCAGGTATGGTAATAGTGATAGCTGAAAAATTTAATAACAATAGTATAATAAAGATAATTGCTATTACAAATTTGAGTATGTTAAAAAGAGGAGATACCTTCAGCAATTATTAAATAATCTTATCTTGGTGATAAAAGAACAAAATTTTTATCGAGTTCAGAAAAAAACAAAACCCAAATGGGAACTCTAAAAATAAGAAATGGCAAAAGAGAGAATCTATTTGTTAAAAATATAACACTTTTTTTAAATGGTTATAAATATGCACACAACAATTTGTGTAATAAATAAAATACCCAGAAATATGATTTACTTTTGGCTACTTTTAAAATAGCAAAACAAATATTGTAATATCAGCAGAAGTACCCGGCGTTGCTCGAGTAAAAAAGTGCATTTGTAAGGTATTGCTCGATTAGAAATGTGATGGTAGGCCATTTCAGTTCAAAGAACTGCAACTACCTTGGCACTTAGGGTGTGGTATAGAAATAATGGGTAATTTAAACTTTGGATAATATTACGAAAGATAATGTTAGAATTTCAAATAAAAAATGCTATAGCAATACATTGGCAAAAGAAAAAAGGTTAAAAAAAACACAAAAACGTCCTCCCCGGTCCGGAATCGAATCCCTCGAATCTCTTGCGTGACAGACGAAGATACTCACCACTATACTACCGAGAACTTGTACGGTCAAGGAACTTACTTTATAGTAAATAAACTTTCTTAACTTCTTTGATATTTTCTTTAAACTGTCCAATGAAACCTAATAGCAAAATTTTTAGGATAACCCTTCCATGAAACATAAGCCTTATTTTTTATTTTCTTCGTCATTTTATTATTGCGAAAAATATCCTATTTACCTTTTATTAATTCCTGTTCATAGAAACTACCTTGTATCTCCTAATTATTAAAATAATTTACTTTATAAGTGATTGGATTATGTTGGATCTTATCTATTAAAAATAATTCTATTGACCAGTTTGTTGTATAGCCCTTATTAAACGTTTTTAGTTTATACTTTGTTATTCTAACCATATCACATATTTCAAATTTAGGTTTCTGTTTTTCCATTTTCATATCACCGTATCCATTAAAATAAACAGTTCCTAAATTCTTTTTCATAGATGCTTCTGTAAGTGTCATTTTAATACTTGAATGTTTAGTGCTGTTACACTCTTCTAATATTTTAGGTAAGATGTCTAAATACTGCGTATTATTTCGAACAGTAAGCTGCTTCCACATCTCAGTTTTAATTGTTTGGCTCCATCATTGGATCACTGATGATTTTTCTTCATTCTCAGAGGAACATTTCATTTTTCTCTAATAAGTCTTTCAAGAATTAGTTATAGTACTCTTTGGCATTATCAGTCCTTAAAAATTGTGAATTTCCATATTTAAAGATGGCTTTGAATGCTTCAGTTACAATTTCACCTTTCTTATCTTTCAATGGAACAATCCACCCATATTTACTAAATATACCAATCACCATTAATAAACATTTGTATCCTTTGTTCCATTTGCTGTATTTTTGAATTTCAAATAAATCAGGACACCATATTTCATAATGATTTACAATAACATGCCTTCGAATAAAGTTACTCCTTATTGGGCTTATGTAAGTAATCAGCTAGTTTTTCTTGCCAGTTTTCTTTTCTCGAAGGCGTTTTTTGACACCTAACCCAAGCGATCGTTTGGCTTTCATTAATCCCTGTACAGCTGTTGTTTATAAAGATTTTCTTCAAAAGGAATTTTAGATATACTTTTCAATATTCTGTCGTCTGTCTTATGTTTTTCTTGCAAATTCTTTGATAAACTGTAGTCAATATCATGACGTTACCAATCTTATCCAGATTATTAATAGGATTACAATAAGATGCACTATGTGATAATAGTCTTTTTTCAAGCTTAGTTCCTGGCCCACTGTAGTTGTATTTTTTACGAGTGGGTGTTCTTAAATGTAATTCACTTCATTTTGATAAACGCTTTTGAATCTCAACCATACCACCTGTTTTATCCTGTTTCACAAACTGATTCTTCTTTGCTTTACAAATAATACAAGTTGATTTAAGCATTTTTATTATCATTTTCAGATGCCTTATAGTGTTAATTTGAATTGGCTGTTTGTTTCTTACACTTATCAAAATATGTCATATATAATACAATTAGACTGTTTCATCAAATTTTTTTGTAAAGATCTTCTTTTCTGTGTCTGAAAATAAAAAGTCATATGCTCCTAAATTGTCAAATAATTTTGAATCAATTATTGTCTCCTTAGCAATTAAATTGTAAGGATTTTTAGTAACAGGAGAATAGAGATACATATGTGCACAACTTAATCTGATCTTCTGTGGTGCATCGTAACATGACTCACTTATATAACTTGGGCTGATTTTATGATGCTGCCCTCTGTAAAATGATTACTAATTTGATTTTAAACTTTTTCTGAAAAATGAATCATATAATTAAATATTACAACTTTTCTATTATCATTTGGATATTGATAGTTTTCATTATTTCATCAGAGCCTTTAATTTCTAAAACAGGATAACCTTTTCTTGATGCCTGTTTGGTGTGTACATATAAATCTTATCATAACAAACCAGAGATTTTCTTAACACATGCATCAAAATGTTTGTGTTACCACAATTACTTTGCCCGCAGCTCAAGAATCTAAACTGTGTGTTGATTACAAAATTGCAGATAAACCTATCAGAGATCAGAGTATTATTAGAAAACATTTAAAACTGGTTGATTTTATTTTTGAAAGATAAATAAAAGAACTTAGAAAAGTTATATCAGGATATGAAGCACAAGCAGCCTCTCCGAAATAGTAACTGGGGCCATATCTTGGCGAAGGGATTTGTGTAGCTTAGTGCCCTGGAGAGCTATGCTGTTCAAGAGGTTATTCTCAGGAAGTTCTGCTAAGGCGGACAAGTCAAAGTGTAGAGGTCAGACGAGCTACCAGTACCCCAAGTCATGGATTAAATGGCTAGGAGAAGGTAACTCTTAAGATAAATCCCCCAGTCATTGGTCAAATAACTGAGGATGAGCTCCCAGTTAGGTGCAGTGTGTAGGGCCCATCAACCCATGGACACGACCCATCACCCACCAAAGCTCACCCAAGAATGGGTTACAAATCTTTTGGTACCTTGTGGGTAGGTCTAATACCAAAGGCTAGATGCACCGCTAATAAAAGTGTTGCCAGCCGGGTTTAAGAAATCACAAATTTTCATTATGAAAAATCTCAGCACTGGTAAAAATTGACCTCCGAATACCGTGAGAAGAGGACAAGGGGTATCGTAAAGGTCCCGGTTGCGACTAAAGAAGCTAGAGAAGATTCTGCAGTTAGGATTGGCACTTGGAATGCAGGTAGCATGGCAGAAAAGAGTAGGGAGATAGCATAGATCATGAAAGAAAGGAGGATTGATGTTGCGTGTGTACAAGAAACGAAATGGAAAGCAAATAGAGTGAGAGAGATAGGAGGAAATTTGAAGTTGATCTACTATGGGAAAGAAACAAGAAAGAATGGTTATTGGTGGTATTATGAGTGAGGAGATGAAGGCAATTGTTGGATGCTAAGAGGTACATTGTGAAGGTTGAAGTATTGCTAAAAAATTGGATAATGAACATTCTCACTTGTTATGTTCTACAGACTGGGAGTTAATAAGAAGAGAAGCAGCAATTCTTTGAGTAACTGGAAGACTTGGTGAAAGGAATACCACGAAAAAGTCATGGTATCCGGAACAAATCTGAATAGACATGTTGGTAGAGATCGGGTTGGGTTTGAAAGTCATCAAGGTCCCTTTGAATTTGGGATGAGAAATAAAGGAGGAAGAAGGATATCGATGATAAAAAAGGCTGAAATTGATTTTGAGTTAAGAAGTGTAGAAGCACAAATCATTAAAGATTATGGTTTTGATTCAACATTAAATAAATTAGCCAAAAGAGATGAAGTGATTATTGTTATTTGATCTTTAAACGGTAAAAAATAGCAGTGATTGATTCTAAAACAGATGAAATTATTGCTAAAAAATAGGTGGTAAAATCAACAAAAAAACATTACAAACTATAGAGAACAATAGTGACCAAATAGTAGTATTCTTAAGATCACTTTCAAATAATAAGAGTAATCAACAGGAACGACATAAGTCAAATAAGCAATATCAATAGAATTTGGTAAATTATTGTTATGAATTTCTTTTAATCTATTAGTATAGAATGAGTTTTAGATGATCTAAATATTGTAAAAATTATCAATACGTATCAGTTGACTTAACAACACCTTTAACATTACCTCAAAATTGACAAAAAAAGAAGATCGGATATGATTTTGCTATTGATACCAGTTCTGAAAGTACACATTTCGGTCTATTTAAGCTATATCTAGAGGCTATTTTTCAAATAAATATAACAACAGATGGTGTTGATCTTGCTCTTAGTGATAATATAGGAAATATTAACAATGCTTGTTCTCTAATTCGAGAAATACATGTTGAATAAAATGGTGTCACTGTTTATAACTCAGCAGATATTAATCATGCTATTAATGTTAAGAATTTACTTGAATTTAGTACTAGTTTTTTAAGTGTTGGAAGAGTCTCAAAATTATACGATCAAGCATTGGCTCAAAATGATGCTGAACAAACAACAAAAATAAGCCAGAACATTATATGCTAAAACAGATAAAGTTAATAAATACATATCATCATGGATTTAATGGTTCACAAGAAAGGATATCTGATATTGATTTAAATATTAGATCTAATTGTTAAGGTTTATCAAAACAAGATAGTATTAACTTTTTTATGAACATTTTTTTAACATTTTTAGTCTTTAATTGTAGGAGGGGAAAATATTAATAACCTCCGCTATGCAGATGACACGGTTCTGTTAGCCACATCGGTAGAACAACTTCAAGAATTAGTAGATAAGGTTGTCTTAGAAAGTGCAAAAAGGGCTTTCATGTCAACACAATAAAGACAGAGTGCATGATAGTAACCAAAGAGAAGGACATTCCATCTTGTAACATCTTGGTTCATAACACAAAAATTAAGCAAGTGAACTGGTTTAGTTATTTGGGAAACTTGATCACATCAGATGGTAGATGCGACAGGGAGATCAAAAGAAGGATTGCAATGTCAAGAGAGACCTTTTCAAAACTAAAGAAAATCTTGTGCGACCCAAAGATCACCATATCAACAAGACTGAGGGTACTGAAATGTTACGTGTTGCCGGTCCTAAAATATGGAAGTGAGACATGGACTGTTTCTAAAGAAATGGAAAAGAGAATCAATGCAGCAGAGATATGGTTTCTGGTGAGAATAATGAGAGTACGATGGGAAAGTCATACAACGAATGAAGAAATTTTAGTTAAAACAGACACACAAAAGAAGCTGATGAAAACAATTAAGAAAAAGCAATTACAGTTCCTGGACATTGCATGAGAAAAGATGGCATGGAAAAGCTAGCACTTACGGGCAAGATAGCAGGAAAAAGAGCAAGAGGAAGACAAAGGGTTACATTTCTCCAAAGAATTGCAGAATGAAGTGGGATGTCAGTGATTGAAGTTATTCGTTGCACAGAAAGCAGGAACGATTGGCATAAACTAGTCGCCAATGTCATACGATAGGGCACAAGAAGAAGAAGAAGTCTTTAAAAATTAAAGTCATTTTCTGGTACATATATAACAAGAAATGCTTTATTTGGTCATGATGATGGAAGCTTAGGTTAGATTAGTAGTTTTTATACCATCAAGAGATTTATTAATTGTTGTTAAAGTAAATGATAATATAGTCATTGGATCAAATAGTTTTAACAATAGAACACCTATTGTTAATTACCAAAATAAAGCAAATGCTGGAGAACTAAATAAATGGTGTTGTTTATCAATTCATTGGAATGTTCCAGCAGCAAGAAACAAATCAAGCGTTTGGTGTAATGGAGAAAAGGTGTGTGATCTTAATACAGGAACATCACATTTACACAAATGACCTTTGGTGATGAGAATGTAAATGGTAGTGGTGGATTGAGAGGATCAATTGCTTTTCTTGCTCCTTATAAGGAAATACTTATTTCTTATCAAGATATTAAACTGCATCATCATATGCTCTGTAATAATTGGTATGAAATTGTCCATGATCCGATATCTTCTGCTTAAAAGCTATATACAGTTCTATTATAAATGTAAATTAATCCTAAAATTTGTTTATAATATTTGAAACGTACATTTGATATGATAAAAGAATTACACCCAAATGTTCATGATCAGATATAAAAAGGTGCTATGATTTGTTAATTGTTATCATATCATTTATTACACAAATTGATTACAATTGAAGATATTCTGAATGAATTTGATCAAGAGATAAGTTTGGTAGATCAGAGTGGTAATTGTTTAACACATGTATTAGAAAGAATATTCGGAAACAAACGGTGTTGACATTTACACACCTACTGACATGATGCTTATGGAAGGTTTTACAAAAACTATCATAAAAGTAGAGGCTATTGTTATGTTATACCTGAACATAAAACACCTGATCATTTTTAAAAATTCACCTTTATTAGATCATGCTACTGGTTTTATTTGGAATATTATTAGTACCAAACAGTATTAAGCATTTAGTATAATCACATGTTAATATTAAATTTATAATGGAAGATAATTATTGTAACGATGATATACACAAGTATTTAATAGATATAGATGAAGTCATATGTAATTTTTGTAACGAAAGAATTATTGCATGTGAAAATAAAAATAGAAAAAAAAATCAATATTCTTGTTGTGGTAAACAATATAAATTGTGATAAATTGCGGTATTAGTACCTATTATAGATATGCTAAAGAGTATATTGATTATTATGAAAACAGATATAAGATTATTAAAACGTCAGTTTACCAGAGAAATTATCATGTTTTGAATTTAATCTTTAAGATTGGTATTAAGTAAAATATTGATTTTAACTCTAATCAGAGAGACAAAATATTAAGAATATTTGATGAAATAAAAAATTACCTGCTGATATGTCTGGTAATAGAGAAAAATGATTAATATTGAATTCATTTTAAGGCAGTTATATAAATTATTTGAATTACTTTATGAGAAATTTCCTACATTTAAAAATAGAAATACTATTTAAAAAATAAAGATTATTGGATTTCAATTTGATTGAAGATGAGATCAGTAAGTTTATTAAAAACTAAGAAACTTTACTAAAGAGTTTTACTAACTTTAAATACGAAAGCAAGTTTAAACAAGTTTAAGCTTGTCTGTGATTTGTTTAGTGAATACAAGCTTTACAGAATATTAACTCACTCTTCATATTTCACAAACAATAATAACTTACAGAGTCGCCCTTTTATTGTTTATGGTTTACGAAAAGATAATCTTATTACAAAATCAAAACACCCTGTGACGTAATAACAAAGAACCTAATCTGCTTTGATATGACTAAACAAACTATTTTAACAAACTTCACTATAAAATTTTACTATAAGCTTTACTTGACAGATTACTATCAAAGTGATTGATAATATTTTCCTTGTAAAATTAGTCAGAACCCTCATTTACTATACTATTCACACACACACACACACACACACACACACACACAAATTTCTTCTCATTGAGTTGCCTTCGCAGCTAAAAGATCACAATTTACAATAAATGGAGATAGGACTGACATCTACTGTAGTTCATAACCTTGATCGCTTTACAAGCATAATTAATTAGCCAATGACTGTTTCCATCCTATCCAAGAATTGTTATTGATAAAGGCCAACAACAACTATTAAAATGTTTTGAGAAGTTGAAAATAATTATCTAAGTTCATTTAGCATTTTCAAAACAAACCCTTATTTTACTGCAAACGACGTGTAATACCTTAAGGGAAGAAATTTTGGCGGGGTTTTAATTTGGCGGTCGGCAAAATTCGAACATTTGGCGGGAATTTAATTTGGCGTTGAAGATTTCAATAAAATTTGGCGGGAATTTAATTTGGTGATTCAAGATTTTAATTAAATTGGCGGGAATTTAATTTGGTGGCTGAAGGTTTTCATTAAATTTACCGTGAATTAAATTTGGCGGTTCAAGATTTTAATTAAAGTTGGCGGGAATTTAATTTGGCGGGTGTAGAATTTTATCCAAACTTAACTTTTATTATTACACCGAATAGAGTTTACAATAGTTAGATAGATACTGAATGGAGTTTACAATAGTTATTCATCGTCAATGATAAAAGTATCAAAATAACTTCTTTCAAACTCCACTTCATCGTCACCTTCCCATTCCGATTCTTCGTCATCTAAACGATCATTTACGAAATTTTCTGTCAAACTTTCACAATCCTTAAGGGTTACGTCTACATCATTTGATTTCCCATTGCTATCAGCCAGTGGAATTAACTTATTGAATGGGTCGATTGATGGTGACACTTGACTTTAACTGCGTCATAAATACCCGATCGTTTCCACCCATTAATGATTTCCTTAGAACCATCTTCAGAAGTTATATGATTATAAAACTCTATCAGCCATTTAGCATGTAAGGGTTTAATCACGGTTAGATAAAACTTTATTTCAATATCTTCAACTTTCTTTCCATGAGCTAAGGCATCCTCAACTTCTTTGCGGTACCATTCAGCAAATTTTCCATTCATGTAGGACTTACAGTGGCCATTAACGGTTAAATCGAACGGTTGAAACAAGTGTGTCATGTTATTTGGCACTTTAACCAACGAGATATTATTTGTACTGAGCAAAGAAATAACTTCTTCGGTCATCTTGCCACGAAACACATCCATGTTTAATATAGTTGCTTGGTTTGGTTTATCTAAATCCTGACGTTGCTTACTAACGTATGGCAGGACGATTTCTTCGATTACTTTCAGAGATTCTATGGAATTACTAAAGTGCTTAGGGTTTGCACTTAAGGAAAAATTATCAGGGAACTTGAATCTTGGAAGAGATTGGCTAGTTTTACTATCATAAATGAGCTGCATCGGCAAAAAATCCCCTGATTATGTTATAATAAATGTTCCTATGATGCTTCTTTTATCAGTTGAGCCACTATCGAAACTGATTTGGATCCCTTCTTTGCCAAACTTTAGCGACTGGTATATACTTTAATGGTGTCTGATCAAGATTGAGTATAAGACTAGCTGGTACGTTATGCTCTTCAGCAAATGCAACTATGTCATGGAGGTACACGAACTTTGCTTCTTCCTTTGCCCCTTCGGGTATTTCAACTTTCTCGGTCGTTGCCATTCGCTTTACAAAGCCAATTCTTTTGAACAGACTTTTTGCCCATTAAGATGCATCTAAATCTAAGTGTCCGAGGTTGTATTCCGGGTATCTAGCAATCAGTGCTTTGGCAGTAGCAATGGCAATGGCTAACGAAATAATTCCTCCTTTACGTCTGGTTGCCAATAAATATCTTTGAACCAATCCGTCTAGTGAACCCAACAAGAGTGGCTGCCCTCGAGGAAGATTTTTCAAAGCATCTTTACGTTTACGTTTCTCTTTCGAAGTTTGTTGAATTTCTTTTTCGTAAAGATTTCTAAATCTTCGAACGGTCCTTTCGTTTAATGGACCCATTTCAGTCGTAAACTTCTTTGATGCGGCTGCAGGGCAATTTTCAGCTGCATACTTCCCAATCTGAAATCTTTGTTTGTCTGTCCATTTCTGATATGGTTTTCTTTTCGAACTTAGTGAATTCGCAACAGTTTCGCTAACAGAATTGAAATCCAGTGATCCCAAACCAGAACCTTTTTGAGAATTTGCATCAGATGCCAAAAAAATAGTAAATATATTAAACCTGATTCATAATACAGTGTGAATAAAAAAAATACCACGAAAAACAACAGATTCTTTTTGTTATGGGTGTCATTGGATTCACGCTGTATAAAAACACAAGTAAGCTATTATGAAGTACGAATTTTTTTATTTCCTTCTCCTTCACTTAAGAATGATTCGTTTCAGCACTTGATGTTTTTCTAGTATAATGAAATCCCATTCAAAGCTTTATTGATACAATAACTGGAATGTTTTGATATTAGTTAAGTTATAAGACTTCGAATTCGAAGTTTCATTGATAATTCGAATCCTTTGATGTTAAATACTTCTGTGTTAAATGATAATCTCATTCATTTTATTTGCGACGAGAAAGCATTGGCATATAACACAGCTTTTGAATTTTCTTGCGCTGCGAGAGGTTTCCATCCATTGGTCTGAGACCAAATTCTGAATTGTTATCATGAACGCAATAAGGCTTTTGATCGTTTTGCAATTAAATGCTGTGAGACCGGGAAAGAAGTAACAATTGGTCACATGCCAATTGAGATATCAAGAGTGACGAAGTTTTTCATAGACAGAGGTGCAACTATTACAGCACAGTTAGTAGGAAATCACTATCGACGATCTACTTTAGTCCAAGGAGGATCAGAGATTCCTTGCAAAGTTACAGCGACGATAACTGAAACGGTTTCAAATCTCCTTTGCATGGAAAAATATAAAGAACTTATCACAAACCTTTACATTGAACCAAAAAGTGAAGAAGTTTTAGGTTCCTTTCTCTGCCCCAGAGAAGATGCACCCCTTTCTGCACCGACTCGCCTCAAAAAGAAGGAAGTAGTTAAAAAGAAAACTGATGTACCAACTAGAGATATACGTGAATTTTTTGGTCCAGGAAGAAGGCAAGACGATCAACGAGTAACAGTTACAACGGAAGGAAGAAGAAGGCAAAAAGATCAATGATTAACCGTAACAACGGAAGATAAGTGTAATGAAGTTAATGTAATTACTTTTGATTAACCTGAAACAATATTGTAATGTAACTTGCATTGTTTTCTTAAAGAAAATGTTTTAAAGTACAACTGCTTTATCAGTATATATCTACATAAAATCCGTGAAATTAAGTTCCTACAAGATATTTCATAATGGACTTTTTGTAAAATTTATCTAACTCTCAAACTATCGAACACTCTCAATTCTGTTATTGGCTCTTTGTTAAAAAACCTCATGCCACAAACAAAGGAAAATCCTTGCTTTTCAAGCGGTGCTCGTGAAATTCATTTCCCACAAAAAAAATTATACAAATTTAGCAATCATTAATTAGAATCAGCGAAAGCAGACACCAGCAAATATTTCTTTGTGAGGGCACTTGCTGAAAATATTGACTAAAATCGAAGAAATTAACGAAAAAAAAGTCAATTTTAGCGGGAATCTAATTTGGCGGTTCGCATTTTTTTAAATTTAACGGGAACTTAATTTAGCAAAAACCGCCAAATCCACCAAATTTCTTCCCGCCAAAATTTCTCCCCTTAAGGTACGTATTCAATAGCCTTGATGTAGACCAAACATGTCATTCGAAAAGATATCTCTGTCTGGCAAATCTTTAATACTACCTCCGAACAATCATACGAAGATACTAGATCATATCAGACGGTAACAACTTTAGCTTGATTCAAAGGTAAAGGTTTGCGCTTGAACATATAAACATTAATGGGCCTATCAAGTTAGATATGCTACTAAAAACGCTCACTAAGAAAAGGAAAGGGAAATTCTGCAAAAAATATCGATTTTTCAGGGGTGATTAGAAGGATGCAAGCTGCTTGTAATGAAATATTATTCATTAATCAAACTACTTTGAAGCCCGGAGTAACTCAAATTATACTTAAAGCATGTGGATTCAACATGGGTACTAAAACGAGAATACGAGTACCCTCGATTATTATTATTATTATTTCTATCTTTATAGAGGATGATACAATTCAGTTGTTTAAAAATAAAAAAACAAAACAAGCAGCAAAAAATGGAAAGCACTACTCATATTTTATCACTCTTTAGTAAACCGAACTCCACACACAAAAAGGGGTGATTGATATATTTCCACAATGGAGGTACCATTGGTCAGCATTTGGGTTTTGTTGCCTTAAAAACATGATAACGGAAAATCTCTAAATTTTTTTGTGCCTGTGCGAAATTTAAAAAAAATCAAAAGTAAGGGTTAAATTAAAAATAGTGATAATAAACACGAAGTGTCAGTAAAAATTTTAGTAATGCTTGTAAAAAACAGTGCACCTCCGCAATACCAAATTGACCTATGCATTGTACGAAAAAGATTCTTTGTGGTTAAGGGTATCTCCGATCGCTTTCTCCGAATTTCAAGTCTTTCCCAGTTCAACAAGAAAAAAACACTTAAAAGCGGCTTATTTTGTATTATTGCAGTTTTGTTTAAATGTTTTGAAGTGGGAGTTTCTCTGTAGTAGCAAATGCTTTCAGAGTGTTGTGATGACAGCACAAGATTTATTGACGTCATTCTTGTTCTTTCAAGAAATTAATGAATAGGCAGTAAATATGGTTTAAATTGAAAAAATCTGCATTATCAATGGTAATTGTGCCTCATTTAGGCACTAATGTGACTGTTTATGGTGTTTGTTGGCAGTTTGTGGTGCCATCTGCTATTTGAATGCTTTCTATTGGAAAATGTGCTTTATTCCGGTTTTTGAGCTTTGAAGTTAACCTTTGCCAGACCACACTGTTTATCTTTATCTAACCACTATTTTCGTGCCTAACAGACCTTACTGTGAGCAAACACTAAATCTACAATTCCTTCTATAAAAGGAGTGTTTGCAAGGCAATAACATGAAATGTTCTTTATGACTGAAGAGAATTCAGGATAAGTTTGCACTCCTGATATTCTTTTCTAGTTCATTTGTCATGTTTTAGAAGTATGTAGAAGTGGTTCAATCTTGCAGTAAATTTGGGAGTAAATAATTAACACGGCAATAAAGATTTTTATACAGATGGCCTCTGTTGAAACAAGGTAGGCTTTTAATTGGTAATTCACTATCTTGTTTGATAAAGTGATAAGGTGTATTGTTTTCTTAAGACATACAAATTATATTAACTACATAGACATACTAACTACATCAAGAGTGAAGGTTTTTTTAAACACAAAGACTGTCCAAACCTTAATAAAGCTTTCGTGAAGTATAGGCGTCCTCATCGTTCGCATTTTCCATCTGGTAAGGTCTCTTTGAGAAAGACAAGTCTCTTTGAACTTCTTATTATGGAATGTTGGACAAAATTATTTGAAAATCTTTCAAAACCTACCTTCACTATCATTGTCATTTAAGTTCCATACCTGTCACTCTTAATATTAGATACCTTTTATCGATATTTTAAGGTTTTAAAAAACAAAGATTTGCTGGAGAGAATTATTTTAATCATCTGTACACAGTGCCTTAGTTTCAATCCGATTCAGTTTTAGAGAAAAATTAAAATGTGCAAAAATACCAAAAATTGACTGATGATGGATGTAAATATTATTTACTAATACAAGTATCCAGTGTAGCAAAGCTACTGTAAAAGAAATATGAAAACGACGAATTGAGTTTAATAACGATGTTCACATTTATTCACCTTTTACGACAGGCTTCTGTTTGGGTAGTGATTTATAGTAACAGGACCATCGTCTCATTCTTAAACTTGCTCCTTTAGAGCTCTCTGTTCTGCGAATCATCTATCTAATTTTATTGCAACTTTAAATTTGTTTTCATAATACCCGCAGCAGTTGTTATGAAAACACCTTGATTTGTTTATATATATATATATATATAAATCCAGTATAGCATACAAAATAACTAGACAAATTTAGCAGTTACTACTAGTTTCATGTTTTCTTAACAATCTTCAAACTGCAATGAATTACTACAACGAATTACTACAAATATTACTGCAATGAATTACTACAAATGTTGTAGTAATTCATTGCAGTTTGAAGATTGTTAAGAAAACATGAAACTAGTAGTAACTGCTAAATTTGTCTAGTTATTTTGTATGCTATACTGGATTTATA
>RDPX01000009.1:5894213-5941854 GCA_003991215.1 Morbakka virulenta | reverse complement strand
ATAGATAGATAAATAGGTAGATAGATAGATAGATAGATAGATAGATAGGTAGATAGATAGATAGATAGATAGATAGATAGATAGATAGATAGATAGATAGATATATGGATAGATGGATAGATGGATAGATGGATAGATGGATAGATGGATAGATAGATGGATAGATGGATAGATGGATAGATGGATAGATGGATAGATGGATAGATGGAAAGATAGATAAATAGATAAATAGATAAATAGATAGATGGATAGATGGATGGATAGATAGATGGATAGATAGATAGATAGATAGATAGACAGATGGTTTGTAACTGATGTTAAACAGAAAGTTAATTTGTTTTGCAAACTAGTGAAAATAGCTCTTTTTTCTCCTTTTAAAAAAAACCAAGGCTATCAAATCTCTTTCAAGGTCTGCTTCATATGAACATTGCAAATGTTGGTCTTTTAAAAGCAGCTTATAATCTAATTTAGGTCAGTTATAAGACTTATTTTTATTTCTTTAGTTTTATTTTCAAACATGCCACAACTGGTTCATGATCTGTGAAACAGTTTTCAACTGGGTAGACTTTAATATCTAAGACGGCACTAAAAAAGCCTCTATTCAACGTCATGTAGTCAACCAAATTTTCAGTTACATTTGGATTATCATACGTACACCATCTTCATGGATGATTATTGAACCAGTATTTGTGATATAATGTCATTTGCAGTGAGCCATTCCACCTAGGTGTTTCCTTTGCCAGTTGCCTCGCCGATTCCATATCGTCCAGTTACAAAACACCCTCTGAACTTTCCTGCTTTTGAATTTAGGTAACCCATGACGAAGGAAATCCCATTCCTTTTACATTGTCTTTTCGCTTTATCTACATTTTGATGGAACTCATCTCGTTTATTGGCACAAGCATCAGATGTTGGTGAATATATTTAAATAATCGACGTGTCAAACAGATTTCCCTGGAACGTAAAGTAAAATACACGGTCTAATGTAGGCTGGAATTCTACGATTGATTTTAACGCTGTCTTATCAATAACTATGCCTACGCCTAACATATGTTTGATGTCACCAGAATATATAATTGTATAATCATCTTTCTTCACTGCACCAGCTTTCGTTTCCGATTCGATATCTTTCTACACTTGTTATTTTTATAAGCCATGTGCTCATAAAAACACTTGTTGAATAGCCAGTCTAGAAAGGCTGAATAATGAAAAATGAATTGCAACAGCTGACCCAGGGTCAGGTGCAATGGGAAAAAATGTATTCCAAGATAATTGAAATGTTTCACATTTTGCTGTCATTAAGCTCATAAGCCCATTTTTTGTTCTTTGGAGAGTTTTATTGTTAAAACAAGAACAAGAATAAATTATATGCAATGGACTCCTACTTGGTGCACCACAAGATAATTCTTTCCTTTTCTTTACCACATACCTGTACAAGGAGTAACAAGATGGTACTTGAAGACATATAGAATTTTAATAAAATTCAAAAATCAAGAAAATTACCTATTTTGCTGTTTTGTGGTACTAAATCAGGGGAATGATACTTATGACTAACTTAGGTTTATTTTAGGCTGTTTCGCATTTTAATGAGTATTCTAAACGAAATTATATAAAAGCTACAATGATAAGAGCGGAAATATGGCAATATCCTTTGGATCCAAGAAGAAAACAAAAACATTGAAATGTTTACTTTTAGAGCGACTATCAGCCTATTTAGCGTACAAGGTTACAAGGTATTAGAGACTCTTATTATTACACTTTTTTGTTTAACTGGTGTGGTCTGCCACTTTTAACAGAAAAATAAATTGGGCGCACAACTCCTCAAGGGTCTTCGGGTGGGGGGGACGTAAAGAGGAAATACCTTGTATGACAATCTGATTTTTTAGCCGCAATTGCACTCCAATAGTGTTCTTTGGCGAAAGAGTCAATTATAGTTTAGTTCGACAGCTCTACAGGTAGATTTTCTTCATATTTAATATTTTATCCACTAAACTGCCCTTATCTTGATGCATCTTTTACTTGATTGGCTAATTTTGTTGTTGATATTTTGCAGGACATACAGTATTGCATTGATGATTTTTTGTCAAATAAAAAAATCCAATGAAATAGGGTGCTGGTATGAAGAAAGCCATTAAAGCCTTATGACTTTAATTTGCCTGTCATAAAATATTTTATATCTTTGAAAGTTTGGTTTAGTATGCTGCATTATCCCTTAGCTATGATGATCGTATTTTAAGTAAGACATATTTAATAGAAAATGTTTTTTCTTTTTTTCTGAACGTCAATAAATGACAATAAAATATATTTCATTAAAGAGTTTGAAATTTGAATCAGATTAAATGCTTGTTTGATGCAGGTAATATTCTGTAGGAATTCATATCATTAAAAGAAAAATTCATTATTTACTGGTAAATAATGGCTCCCTTGATTATTACTTTACCGGAAATATTAACCAGAACGTCATTGTTTTGGGGGTTATTGTTATTTTCCTTTAGACTGGGATTAAGATCAAAATAGTTTTAATAGTTGGACGAAAAAGAGATGGAATGGGGGAAGCACAAAAGAAAACAAGAAAAGTTTTGAAGGATAAAGAAAAGGTTGTGGATGGCGGACGAAATGCTAGAACTGTAGAATCCATGACACGAAGAATAATGTCAGGAATGATTCAAGGCGACTGACATACGAAGGAAAGAAAGAAAATCTGTCTTTGTGTACTTTGTTTTATGTCAACAATGGGGTACAAAGTCTTTTTCTGCTCTCCTTTAAGACAAAGATTGATTTTATTTACAACCAAGGTTTAGAAAAATCGATTTCCATTTTTGCTGAAGAATCTACTACACAATCCGTTTCAAGGTCGTGCTTTTGTCTCCCCGAAAGCTGTTTTAATGCCTGCAAAGCATGGCAAAGGTGCTGCTTTTGACCGAGTTTTATGGAGGACCCGAAATAATACTTATGTTTCGTAAGACATTAAGACTATCCAATTTCACTGCACGAAAATTGTGTATAATAAAATAGAATTACTAATAATTTTTTAATGGTTAAAAGCCATGCATGGCATTATGCCACCAAGTATCTTGAACTGTGAAGAAATGACAACGGAAAAAGAAACAAAAAGAGGAAAAAGCAGAAAATTAAGCTAAGAAATAAGAATTAACCTTGATTCAAAAACATTCTTATGATCTAGCCGAGCACCCAGAACCCAAAGAATTCCACAATTTTGCAGTACGAGGCAAAAAAACTACAATCGCTTAAAGATTTCATACAACACAGGACAACAACTGCATGAGAATAAAGACGCTGAGAGAAAGGAGTCCCACATGATCTAACAAACTGGGTTGGTATCAACGAGAAAAGCTTGTCAGAACACTTCCTATGATAGTACCTATAGAAAAGGTAATCTCTAGCACAATACAGAAAAACAGAAACAGACTTACTATTAGATTGAGTATCAGAACATCTACAAAGATCTGGAGAAAGGACAAACTAAGCATTCTCATTGATGGACGTTCATTACGAGGAGAAGCAACCTCACAAGAGTTAACATCAGAATGATATTCTGTAAATATTTGGGAGAGGTAATGACTCAGATTTCTATTGAAGGACATCAGTTGCGTTTCAGCCACATTGAAGGAAACTAACCACTTTCTTCCTCATTCTCTGACAGTCAGAATGTCGCGATAGTTTCACAAGGATTAGAGTAAAAGTGGAAGGTGTGGGGTGGTACGGTTTTAGATGTGAGAAGATGAGAAAGTGGAAGGTGAGGAAGTGGATGATCATACATAGAACATTGGAAACACCCGTAGAGTATGGACACTAGAACATTTGCTGAAGGGGTAGGTGGGAGAGGCCATATACACCGCTGTAAACCGTATAGAGACGCACAGTCAAATCAACAGGGTCATACCTAAGGGTGAGAAGGAACTGCCAGTTGAATCACAGCAGGTGGACTCTTCCACAGACCGGACATTAAAGGCCAAGATAGTATATCATCACGATCAAAATTCTAAACATGGACCTGTCTGCTCACTTACTGTGTCAGATATAAAAGAATTGGCTGAAAAAACTGCAAAAAAGTGCCTGGTGTGTAAAGAGCCTGTACTGATCAAAGGCTATCATAGGTGGGCAAAGAGACAGGTCTCCATGGATCGTCTATACAATGCAGATTGACATGCCTTCATTGCAATATTAACAACCTGGGCTGATGGAAGAAAAGATATTTACAAAGAAATACTATGTATCTGGTGGTTTTCATTGTGCAGCACGACTGAAATAGAAAACAAAGCAAGATCCTAGTGACTGGCCGCACAAGGAAGAGGTCTATCAACTCTTCCACCCCAAGCCTAGAAATACATCAGCCCAGTTTACCGTAACCACGTCAAACAGCGTCCATCCAGCTGAGTTACTTACGCTGCCTGATGACCTTGGTCATCCTTATACCTTGATACTAGTGGACTGTACCATCAGATACAAGGCAGCATGACCTCTGAAAGCAAGCAGGCTAGCAATCTAGTAATTGCATTTCAGACAATATGCGATGGCTCTACCCCACTAACCTGGCCAAAGGAATTGGTGGTGGATGGAGGCAAAGAGCACATGGGTGCAGTAGTACCACTCATGGAGAAGAATGGAACAAAGATCAGGCTTGCTCACCCTGGCAACCACAGAAGCCAGGCCTTCGTGGAAAGTTTCAACCGCTTGCCTGTTTCGTAGACAGTATACACAGGAGCTGTTTACATGGGGAACGTGACATGAGTGTGTAGTTGTGCTAGAGCCAACTATCAAAGAAGTGAACAGAGATAAAACAAGGCTTACCGGTATGACACCACAAGCGGCAATTTACAGAAATCGAGTGCTTCCGATGTACATGTGGAAGACTGGAGCTAACATGAGGGAGCTACTGCTTCTCTTTGATGCTTAGATTCGACTACCCATTCCACTTGCTATTCGTCCTGGCGGTCGACGTCGAGATACTGACCCTCGCTGGACAATCACAGTCCACCGCATAGAGAAAGCCGTACATGATCCCGGGCAACTACCCTTGTATTATGTGGAAGTTAAAAAGCATGGCTACACGCGCCAGGAGGATACAACTGGTTGGACCTGTGCCAAAGATAGAACCACCTCCCGAGAGTATGCCTGATGCATAAAAATTCTCACAGAGAAAAGGACACAAAGGACAATCTACCTCTGTGACACTCAGGACAAGAAGTACTTGTACATCAATACTAGTCCCGAAAGTGGGTTTCAAACACTATTTGAAATCGTATATGATGAAAACATTCTAATCAAAGATGTCACTGAAAATAAATGAACACCACATTCACATATTTGCCAAGGAATATGCAAGGGATGATAATGCTTTCATCCGAAATGCAGTTGATGACCTCGACAAAGCACCCTAGCTCCTTGTGAAACACATTTAATTCGGACAGGTGCAACAGAGCCAAGCTGATTGATCCATGACAGAGAAAACATGTTGTGAGACCTTCCCAGGAGAGAGATTGATTCAGCTTCAGTAATCTGCTGAAGGATATTGCAGCTTGCCACTTCCCAATTTAGATAGTGATTTATTGTACTTCTCCTTCTCCATGCTTCTCACCTTGATTTCCTGATTAAATAGGAGAAAGATACAGCACCTTCCCTAATACCTTTCTCCTTCGTTCCTAATTCTATTTTTCCACATTTTCTCACAATTTTTCTTTACAGCTCTATCATAAACCAAATCAGTGCATCCTTAAGATCAGTGTCTTCAGAGAATTTCTCCCAATCCTGAAATTGTCCAGTCAGCAAGAAGCAGCATGCATACTATCCACACACATTACTTTCCAGGTTTTGCAAGTCGGCTTTATTGTAATTCGTAAGTTCAATGGATCCTTCAATCAGGTAGGAAGTCTGTTTTATGTCCCAAGAAAGGGCCATCTCCATTTTAAAGTAGACAATAGAAATTAAACTAATATATCCCACTGTTCGTGATAATAGCTGCCATCCAATGGGATCGGGGAGCGTTTGCGGGCCATAATTTACCACAAGTCCGGCAGGCGGCCTTATTGTCTTGAGGTTTAGAACTATATCTACGGAAAACACCCCTAGAAAATTTGCTTTTTCCCACAACTCCCTAGTTTTGAGGTACTTATGTATTTTCTTCAACGTACTCATATTTACTAGTCTGTCACTATACCTCTATCCTCATCAACCTAAAATACATATGGTACTCATGTGATCACAGTTATAGTAACAGCGTTAACTGGAACTGTAGTGAATGCTCCTTGGATTTCTACAGAGCCTCAGAAAGATGGGCTCCTGTGTCCAATGTCCAGTGTCCCAGTTTGGCGCTAGATCACAGCTGTAAATGGCGTTCCCACCACAAAACGTGGCCATATTGTACAGGATTCCATCTCCTTTCTAGCTATTTTATGCCATCTGTAGACCTGTATGAGATTCTCTTGCTACACTTGATCCGCTGAGACTGTCCTCGCTGAAAGTTTGCGCAAACTCTCTTTGAGAATAGTTGACGCCAGCCGATGTGATTTGTAATTTGTTAAAGCCGCAAATTGCAAAGTTCAGAAGATCAAGGGCAGTGTTAATTCCATGTGTCACTGCAGCATAGTTAAATGCGATAAAGACATGGATCGGAATCGGACCTGGCAGAACAATCAGACTAACTGGTGGCGTTGTGCTCCCAGTGAGCTTTAATCCGATCTATAGGATAGAGCGCCCTCTTCTCTTTTACAAATGCAGCTACCATGTACCTATAGGTACCTTCTGTCAAGATGCACAAGTGGAGGTACTATCTAGCATGAGTTAGCTTAATGCATGCCCACCAACTCCACCGTTGACCATAGGAACTACTTCTTTGGCCTTCTGATACTCGAGTAGCAGGCCTTTCCTGTTTGGAACCAGTCTGTTCAGCTGGAATACTCTCAGGATTGGTCGAAAGCAGACAGAGACTATTGGACCAGGGTCAGCAACTTCTCCAGCCTAAATTATTGACTTCCTCGTCCTGTATCCCACATTGCCAGAACCTACTGTGATTATTTGTCCAACCATGTTTCGATAGAACCTTTTTAGTGTACTAGCAGATTCTGCTTAATTCTTGTCCTTTGACGGTAACTTGGTATTCCCCGCATTGTATGGGTAGCCACTGTTATCATCTGAAATACGCACATCCATAGCTTAGAAAGTGATCTTTGCTAAAGAGGTTAATGAGAAAGCAGGTATATCCTGCTACAATCCTCCCCGCTGGTTTGGCGACAGGAAACTGGACCTCGATATATGACTCAGACAGGTCAGTCATGTAGACCCCAGTACGTCAACTGACATTTCCATCAGTAGTCGTGTCAAGAGCTTGTGCAGAGTCAATGACTTGCCACTATCCTGACGCAGACTCAATGTCTTCTTGAGTGGCAGGGACAGACAAGAGTCCTATGACCCCAGACTTGTGGCAATCTTTATTATTCCCGTGTATTCTTTCTATGGTCTATGGTGTT
Organism: Morbakka virulenta; assembly: GCA_003991215.1. NCBI lineage: Eukaryota > Metazoa > Cnidaria > Cubozoa > Carybdeida > Carukiidae > Morbakka > Morbakka virulenta. The sequence continues at coordinate 5,934,367 of RDPX01000009.1, read as the reverse complement.
ATTTCTTCTATCCCTTTCAAAAAGAAAACGTTTTTGAGGAGAAAAGAAAAACAGAAGTGAAGAAGGTTACAGGATGGGCCAGAAAGCTCTGAGAGCAGTTTTGCTACACAAAACAGTACTGTTTACTCAGTGCACTTTGTGAGTTAGCTTTTAAGCGATGTTTTGGTGAGCTTTTCAAGACAAGTCAAGCTTTCAATGCTTCTTGTGGCATGAGGAGAGCAGCTTTATTAACTGCCTTTGCTACATGGAAAGCGACGCTCTTTAATTTCTTAAATATTCTACCAGAGTATTTAACTAGTTGTAGCCTGCCAGCTAGGAAGATCCTCGCCATGTTTTTTTTTCATGACCCAGCAGGACATTACTGCTGGTGAGTTTCAGACAATACAGAACATACGTTAGCCTCATTCTGACGATAATAATGTGCTGGTTCCTATGCGTCTAATACCTAGTGTCAAGCTAACCGGGAAACCGTTAATGTCCAGGGTCGTGTTGCTGCCAACCTCGATGTTGACATCAATTTCCCGTATCAGAGGCAGACTGAACTTGTGCGTCTCCACTGGTGATGGCTGGCGATATTGTATCATGTCTCCGGTAACTCGATTCATGATGGGAATATTTTTCAGGAGCGGAGCAGAAAATGATCCGACATACCATTTCTTGAGAGTGGACAAGCAGACAAAGATTCTGGTTAGACCACCTATTATATCAGCAACATGGAGGAGGTGACTGTGCAGGACACAGGTAACTTTCTTACTTGCTTCCTCTTTGAGCCATGGTCGGCTTGTAAGGCTTGTCAGCATCTTCCGTCATCTCTTTCTATCTCTTGCTACTGTGTTAGTCTCAAACCATGTTTGCTATCCCAATTGATTTCTTTCTGGCTCTCGCCATGTTGTTATATTGTTTTTGGGCGACCTCTTTTTCTTTTTCGCTTCAAAGGGCACGTCAGTGCTGCTTTAGAGTTATCATTTGGTGGCTTCTTCAGAGTATGCCATATCCATATCCAGCTTCTTTACCTGATAATCTCCCTCACTAGATATGTTTCAGTCTTGCGATAGATCTCATCATTACTGATTTTCATGGGCCAAAAGATGCTAAGCATCCTCTTTAAGCATTTTCTCTGAAACGTTTTTAATGTAGTGAAATCACTTTGGTTTAACTTCCACATTTCTGCTCCATAACGTAATACTGACGTTACATTGGTGTTAAATATTTTGCCTTGATCTTCTTTCTGTACTTTGCAGACTTCCAAAGAGGATTAAGCACGACAGAGAGATTTCTTGCTGAGCTTAGTCTGTGTTTCATGTCTTCTGTTGCTCCTCTGGTTTTGTTGATGACAGCTTCCAGGTATGAAAAACTGTCCGTATCTTCGACATTCTTTCCCTGGATCTCAATTGGACTTGTTTCCTTGTTGTTGATCATCAAAACCTTGGTCTTGTCTGTGTTGATTCGGATTTTGATACTTCCAGCATGTTTACATAGCCTCTTAATTTTCACCTGCATACGTTGGGATCTGCTAGACAAGAGGGTGGTGTCAACATAGTCCAAGTCCTCCAGATGGGAGGCAAACTTTCATCGTATGCCTCTTCTTTTCCCATCAGCTTTTCTTCTCATAACCAAGTCCCCAGCAATAATCTTGACCAAGAATCAATAATAAATTTGCCTGTTGTTAATGACACAGCCACTGCTTCTATTGTACACCTCCTTGATGATGTTAATGAAAAGATCAGGGATTCCATACGACTTTATGTTCTTTCATAACCTCTGTCTGTTAATACTATAGAAGGTTTCTCGAAAGTCTATAAAATTGATGTATAGGGGTGTTTGCCATTCAACGCACTGTTCTACGATGTTACGTAATTCAACAATTTACTTGATACTACTATGACATTCCCAACATGCTGCCAGCTCCTTCCTCAGCTTTTCCTTACCTTCTCTTCTGATTCTCTTTATTATGATTCGATAGAAGACTTTTCCAGGTATGGAGAGAGGTTATATTCCCCTGTTGTTGTCACATCTGGTAAGGTCACCTTTCCTTGGTATCCTGGGTATCATAGACTTCTTCCAGTCTTCTGGAATACTCAAGGATTTCCTTACTTCTTTAAATAATTGATGTAGTTTGCTTAATGTTATCTCTCGATCAGCTTTAAACATTTCTCCATTGATTTTATCCACACCTGCTGCTTTACAACTTTTAACTTGCTTTGTCCTTGCTTCACCTCTTCCATTGTAAATAGTCCAGTGTTGATTTTTTCCATATCTTCAATATTAAGGTCACACTCGTTGTCATTCTCTGCATTGCTCATGTTCTCAGCATTCAAAACTTCCTCAAAGTGTTCTTTTCATCTTCTAAGCATCTGATCTTCTCCAATGAGCAGCTTACCGTTCTTGTCTCTCATTTCTCTTTCTGCATTTTCAGACTCCTCAGCAAGTCTATTGATCTTCTCACATTTTTCTCTTCTGGCTTTTTTCTCCACATTTTCACCCCATCCACTGTACTGCTATTGTTCAATAGCTCTTATTGTTTTAGAGTGTGAACAATTTATTTCATTCTTCAACCTTTTCCGTTCATCTACAGCTTTCTTTATTTCACTGCTTGTCCAGTCCTTACGCTGTTTTCTTTCCCCTCACAAAACACTTTCAGCTAGCCCCGTATTAACCAATGTGAAGTTCTCCCATTCATTTTGTATGTAATGTTCATCCATCTAATGTTCATCTCACCCTGTGCTTTCTCTTCCAGCACATCCACTCTCTGCTATGATTCTAATGGTAAACTTCTTTTGAATTTCTTTCTGTTTTAAAAGTGCGGTGTTTTATGCTATTCTTTGGCTTGTGTTTGGGTCTGTACCATAATAATTTTATCTTCACTCTGGCAACTACTAAATTATGATCAGTTCTAGCTTCAGACCAACTTAATATTATAATGAAAGACCGGGATCAATGAAAAATACATTCACATGTTTATGCGCAATCTGGTTCAACTGGAGACAGCGTCACATGAAGATGGCTGAGTGATATCAGCAAACATTTCACAAAGATTTTTCTTCCTGGTTGTTTGAGACAATTCACAAGAACATTTTTCAACGCATCATGCTGAGCGTTTTAATAACACCATGCAAAACCACACGACATGCCCTCGTTCGTTTACCCAACACGAGGTAAAAAAGAAACCAGAGATTTCTGGTTCGAGGCTCCAGGTATCTCTGGTGCTCCGAGGGGTGAAAAAGTTTGAAATCTTGACAAGAAATAAAAGCCACGGGCTTGGTGTCAGGAAGGGGATTCGACTAAGAAATACTTTTAAGAAGGCAATGTCCGAGCCCTCAAAAGGGGGAAAGGATTAGTTACCACCGAATATATGGTGTATGCACATATTAAAAGCAAAAGTCCATCTGAGGGGCACCGTCCGGGTCCACGAATGGGAAAATCGGACGTAAACATAACGAAACAGTTTAATTATAATATGGTGGGCATATCAAAAGCAGAGGTCTATCAAGAGGGGCATTAAAACGAGAACAATAAATAAAAGCGAATGGGGTTTTAAGTTATGTTACCTAACTAACATTTTAGACAGGAGAGAAGGTTTCTCAGTTTCTCAGTTGGCTATAAGTCTTAGTACAGAGTCAGGACCTGGGAAAGGGAACCCTGATTGGACCAAGGGTAGCTTATATGTTACCGGTAGCTTATATGTTCTCCCTGAAAGGGTATTGGGAAGCTCGCAAAGGGCAGAGGCCTCAGTGGGAAAAACTCACCTCCCATCTCACTTTTACTTGTTTTTTCTCAAACCATCAACTGGTCAAAAAATATAATTGAGCATGTTTAAGGCATGAAAATACGTTTTTAACAATCTCATAAGTTTATTTATACTTAAACGCTGTTTACAATAAATATTTAACAAAGCGCAATAGTATTTCAAACCTCAATAAAATAGCTGAGAATCTTCCTCAGTGACTATTGATTTCATAAGTTCCGCTTAGTCATGATGACAGGAAACAACCTTTTGGAGATAAGAAAAGCTCACATAATTCATGAAATTTGATAACTTCGGACTTTATTTACTTAACAGGTAATCGATATAACACAGGACAGCAGTACAATTTTTATTTGATCATAAAATTGTTACCTTGTATAAACTTCATTGATACTTCTACTCTTCTACTACTACTACTACTACTACTACTACTACTACTACTACTACTACTACTACTACTACTACTATTACTGCTGTTACAAATAATAATAATAATAATGATAATAATATTTTCCTTTCCTTTTGCATATGATAATACTTCTGGGTGTGCACTTTTTTGTTTCTCCTACAGTAAGTAAAAAAGGAGTTCCTTTTTGAAACGTCCTGTACAATTTGCGTAGTAAATTTCTCTAATTTTCATAATAACCATAATGATAATATCTATCTATCTATCTATCTATCTATCTATCTATCTATCTATCTATCTACCTATCCATCTATCTATCCATCCTTCAATCCATGTATGTATGTATGTATGTATGTATGTATGTATGTATCTATCTATCTATCTACAATATTTATGCTTTGGTATTACTTCCGTTACGAGAGTAAACTCCAGGGAGGTAAAATAGATTGATAAATAACAAGACCTTGTACAGGAGATAAAGAAGTTACGGGGCATGAATGTGACAGTCATCCCAATGGTCATGTGAACACTTGGTACAGCATCAGAGAAGCTAAAGAAGATTATTTCTCAATCTTTATACAGGATAAAACTTCAGTATTTACAATATATGCAATATATACAAAGTAAAACTGCTATCCTAGTTTGTCCTGTTTAAGAAAAATAAAANATGTATGTATGTATGTATGTATGTATGTATCTATCTATCTATCTATCTACAATATTTATGCTTTGGTATTACTTCCGTTACGAGAGTAAACTCCAGGGAGGTAAAATAGATTGATAAATAACAAGACCTTGTACAGGAGATAAAGAAGTTACGGGGCATGAATGTGACAGTCATCCCAATGGTCATGTGAACACTTGGTACAGCATCAGAGAAGCTAAAGAAGATTATTTCTCAATCTTTATACAGGATAAAACTTCAGTATTTACAATATATGCAATATATACAAAGTAAAACTGCTATCCTAGTTTGTCCTGTTTAAGAAAAATAAAAAATAAAAACGCCGAATCTGGTAGAGCAAAAATGAAATTAAAGGTAAAATTCTACTTTATTTAAAATCAATTGAAAATAATAGAAAAAGAAAAGGGGCAAATAAAAGAGAAAGTGTAGGAAAAAAAGTGAGTTTACGAATTTAAAATCATGAAAAGCTAAAATTTTTAAAAATGTTTCTAAAATTGGCAAAAGATTCTTCCTTACGCACACGTACAGGTAAGTCATTGTATAACTTGGCCCCGGAGTAGAAGAATGATTGTCTTCCTTTTTCAAGTTTTATTTTTGGCAATTTCAACAGTAAGTTTTTATTTCTTGTTTCCCGTTCATGACAGTTTAGTTCAAAATACTCTTTAAAGGGGCTGCAAGTATTCTTATCCAAATATTTTAGTACTGTGTACTTTAGTACTTTAGCATTGCGTTTAGTCAAGTTGTAGACGGAAGAGACTTTAGTTGTACTTTCTTTGTATATAATGGATGAAGCTTGATTCTCGATGGATTTCAACGAGGCTTGCTGAGTATTGGATAGCAGGAGTTTGACGTTTCCACAATATGTTAATATAGGTACTATCATCATCTCATATACTTTTTCAGCAGCTTGTGTGGTGAGATAGGGGCGTATCTTGTATAACAGGCGTATGCGACCAGCAGCTTTTCTGTATCGTTTAACGAAATTTTCGCTCATGGTCAAGCTTGTTCCATCAAGTTACCCAGATATTCGTATGTGTTCGTGTTGTTTATGATGGTGTTTCTGTACTTGACTTCAAACTGCTTCGGTGATTTGCAAGTCTCCGGGAAGTACCGAACAGCATTGACTCAGTCTTGCCTTTCTTGAGATTTAAGATCAATTCGGAGTCATCTAGGTATATTGCGATTTTCTCAAACTCACTGTTTAGACACTGTTCAGTAGTATTTACATCGCAGTCAGCATAATAAATCACCGTGTCATCCGCATACATGATGGCTTTGGTGGAATGCAGGCAATCACTTAGGTCATTAAAATAGATTGAAAACAGAAGCGGTCCCAGAATCAACCCCTGGGGGGCACCTGAGAAAACTGGATAACAAGATGAAAGTTCACTTCCGTATTGAATAATCTGCCTTCGGTGAAATAGGTAATCGTTAAACCATAAAATCTCCCCGCTACTGATGCCATATGATTTAAGCTTGGCTATTAACGTACTATGTCCTAGCGTGTCAAAAGCACGGCTTAAATCCATAAAGATAGCTTCAACAAGCTTCCCATTGTTCATTTATCTCCGAATGCTATCGGCAAACAATGTTGCAGCATGTTCAGTTGACCGTTTGGAGCGATAGCCAAATTGAAATTCTGTAAGAAGGTTATTATTTTCCAGATGGTCAAGTAGTTGCTTGTGCACTGCTCTTTCGATGATTTTCGATAGTACAGACAAGACTGATATTGGTCGATAGATTGATTCTTCCTCTGGGTTCCCTGATTTGTAGACTGGTGTAACTTTCGCTAACTTCCAGGCTGACGGAAAAACAGACGTCGACATCGATAGATTGATAATATGAGTTAGTGGTTTATAAATCGCGTCAGCAGAATCTTTTAAAAGACCTGGAGGTAAATTATCCAGGCCTGTTGCTTTCGTCCGACGAAGAGATTTAAGTTCTTTTCGTACAAATGCTGCAGAAACGTAGGAGAATTTGAAAACTGCATTTGTTCTGGCAAGATATAGCTTTGGTAGGCCCCAGGTTGTGTCTTTTTGACCGGAACAAGTTGCTTTGAGATTTTTAACAGCATTAGAAAAGTAAGTACCGAAGGACTTCGCCTTTCGTCCGAATGTGTTTGTAGGTTGCGTAGCTTTCAGTTTAACAGGGAATATTTGCTTAATGCAGCTCCAAAACTACGGATTTCCGCTATTTCTTTCTAATAAGTCATGGTGGTAGTTTTTTCTAGCTGTTCGTAAACGGTTGGTACATAAATTTCGGAGTCTTTTATAAATGCTCCAATCCGAATCTTGTTTGGATTGTCTTGCTTTACGGAGTGCTTTGTCTCGCCTATCCATGACATTTTTCACTTCTCGATCGATCCAGGGGGTTGGCTTTCCTTTAACCCGTTTTGTCACAGTTGGGGCGTGTCGGTTGAATGCATCGATGAGAATGTTCGTGAAAGCAAGAAATTGAAGGAAGCGAGACACGCGTTGTTGAGCGGCAGAAAACTGTGACACTACGTTTTGCCAGGATTCAGAGAAGGGTTCTCAGGATTTAAAAAATCTTGTTGATGCCCAAACCCAAGAACACATCACCACTGACATTTAGTGACCAAAAATGTATAAAAATAATAATAATATTGGCAGTAATAATGAAAATAATAATTATTATTATTACTTTTATTATTATTATTTTTAATATTATTATACTTACTAATTTACATTATTATTATTGTTATTGTTATTATTGTAATTATTTTCATTTTATTGTTATTGTATCATTATCACAGTAAAACTGGCAATGCATAGTCCACTTTCAGGTTACATCCCGTAGCTTGCAAAAGTGCGCATGTTTTCTCTGTAGAAAACACAAATAGGTCTTCCTGTCATTATGTCTCTTATTTCCAGTACTTTCCTAACAATCCTGGCCGTACCTACCAGGACATGCTTTCTGTACTGGCTGTTTTCTTGGTTTAAAGGCAAGTGCTGCAATATAATTCTTGAAATTTTTTAGCCTAATCCAAATGCAACTCTCTTTACATCACGCTTCCATATTTTTAAAATTTGGTATTTGAGTTTGCTACAGTGTTCCAGTTTCTCCTCTTCTTTTTGCTTCACTCGATTGTCACATAGAAGAAGCCACATCGATAACTTGCATGATATCTGGTTTGTTATGATCAATGCGAGTTTCAGTTTGAATTGAAAAGTTCCACAATAATAGTGCATGACCTTTTCCAAGTACCTCATTTCTTTGTGTCGCCACATTTTTTTGTGTCACCACATTTTTTTGTGTTACCGTCGCATTCGAATCCGACTTCTTGCATAGATACCAATGCAGGACAGCTTCTATTTTGCCATGCCGCAAGCTTTTGTATTCTTTCTGTGCTAATATTTGGCATTCAGATACCACATGTGGAATCTTCTCCTCCCCCTCCCCGCAATTCTGCAGTTTGATGATACGTCTAGTTTATTAACAATTCTTTTTACCCAGTTCGTTTTTAGGGCTTGGTCTTGTGTCGCTGTAATCATCCCCCCATCCCGTATCTTTCTTTAGAAATCCACTCTTAACCCAACTCCATGAATTTTCTTCATCTCTTCTTCATTGTCTCCTTGTGGAAGATCTGATGGAGTTTCTTTTGGGGATATCTGTTCTTCCCTTCCTTAGTAAGTTCATTTTTCGTATCTTTCGGGTCACCTCTCTCAGATACAATACCCCCTTTCCCAAGTTCTGCCAATAACCTTTCGCTGCTGTTGTTGGTGTAATAGTCAATGCTAGTTTGTTCGCTTTCAGTATAATCGCTCTACGTCATCCAGGGGATGTAGTGCTCTTTAGATGTTTGGCAACTTCCTTGTTTTCCTACCAAAATCTTGTAATTCTAATCTTGTCAGTCCAATATTCCTGGACTATATCGTATTAGGGATACCCCCTCACATTTATGGCTTGGGTTACATTTCCAGCATTCAGTCATGGTTTTAGTACTTTTATCACTCTTCTAGCATTTTCTTTTTAAATTTTCTTTCACTTTGCTGTGGTTTATATCATCAAATTGAAGAATTCCTGAATTCTTGATCATCCAACGATCTTCTCTTTGTGCAGTCAAGCAATTCAATTTCCAAGATGATAACCATACTTCATATTAAATGCAGCTTTGACAGTGAAACCAGTAGTTCCTTCTGAGGTCAGTTCTGTCCTCTAATGTTTCATCGATTTCCCTAGCAATTCAATCACATTTGGCGAGATGCAACACAATTTTAGGCACTCTAACAGCCAGGAATGTGTCACTATATCAAAAGCTGTTTTGTAGCCTATCCATGCAAGGCAAAAATTGGTCATTCTCTTCTTGAAGTTTTAATATCATCTTACCTATGAGTAAGTGGTCTTTGGTTTCCCAACTCTTCTTTTCGCAGCCCTTCTGTTTTGTTGGTAGTATGTTGTCTGATTCTAAGTGGCTGAATATTCCTTCAGAAACTATCCCAGTGGACAGCTTCCACATTATCGGCAAACAGGTTATTGGTCTAAAATTTGACACCAGATTTCCTTTATTCCTATCTTTTTTCAAGATCAAATTCGTCCTCCCTTTCACCATTCAGCTAGGAATTGCTCCTGATAATGAAGTCTCCTCTGATTGTTAAACAACGGTCTCCTGTAACGAGGTTTTAACTAGTGACCGTGTACACCGTCCGGTTCGGATGACCTCCATTTCGCCATTTTACTCACCTGTTGCTTCAACAATTTTCTTGTTATCACAACCTCAGCTCGAACAGGTGGATTTCTTGCAGACATTTCAACTCTCTTCAAATATTCTGCCTCCTCTTTGTGTTTTACCTCATTCTTCAAAAGACTTCCCCATAGATATTTGCCCTCTTCTGTATCTGGAATTACACTTTCATTTGGAGCTACTCCCTCAACCTCTGCAAAGAGACGTTTCTGATTTGAAACACATAGCCTGTTTTGTCGATATTGGTTACGTTCTTAATCATAAGGATGTAACTTGGTTTTTTTCGCTTTCATTCTTTGTTTCAGTTCCTCTGTCACAGTTTTTAATCCTTTTGATTTTACCTGGTATTTTTCTTCAAGGTTTTGTTTCGTCTTCTTGTTCTTTAATTTTCCCCCAGTATTTTAGTTTGCTGATATCGCATCTCAGAACTGCTATCTGGTTTTGCATTTTTCTTTTCCACCATGGTATTTTGTTCTGTTTGTCTGGTTTCTCTGCCCCAACAAGATCATTTACTACACTAGCTCCTGTTCGAATAAGGAAATTAATCTCGATGATGTTGTTTGTAGTTATTTTACCAATAACTTTGTTTACATTTTCTGTCTTTTCCGATCAAAATTCTTTAAATTTTTTGGTTCGTGAGTTTCAGGTCCAATTAACTTTCTTCCCATTTGTTGTAAAATCTCTCTTTCTCCATCAGTGCAGTTTATTACTGCAGTTTTCTGTACTCTTTTAGCCCCTTCAACAGCTTCTTGTCTCTCTTGTTGCTCTACATCATCTGTTTATTCTTGTACAGTTTCTTCCCTTCTTTTTCTCTCTCCTTATTTCCTCGATTTCATGTTCGGACTGCCAACCACGATTTTTGATGCACAACACTTGGCCATCAAATTGTTGTCCTGTAACTTCAAAGAGTCCAATGTCACTCCAGATGAACAACTTATTTTTAGGAAATTCTCTTCTTTTCGGGTCACTTTTTAAATAGCATTTCATGACAATCTTATTGAAAACTTTTGTCCATTTAGTCTGAACATTTGCAGCTGTAGGATGATGATCTGGGTCTGGCTGCGTGCCCCAAGCCAGACCCAGATCATCATTCTTCTATTCTCAATAGATTTACCTTCATCTCATTTGTCCATTTTCTGCTGACCTACGGTACATTCAATTGTACTAATCTCCTTCCACTATCTTCAGAAGCACCACTATTTTGCATTTCTTTCTTAAATGTAGTTGCATTATCACGGAAATTTTGTTTCGAAACATGACTTTTGTCAGGGAATGTTTCGTCCCATTTTCTTTTCAGTCTTAGCAAAAATCCAGTACCTCTAGTTCTCTCTTCATCTGCGATTCAAACTAAACACTTCTTCTCATTATCAGTATATGTTGACAAGTGGTATATTGTTTGGGCCTCTCCATTTTGGACAGCTCTGTTTCCAGCCACGTTTTCTCACTGGAGTGCTCCTTCTTCGGTGTTATTAATGTCATTTGGTTGAAATTGATTTTGATCTATATCTCCCAAAAAACGTTTTTAAAATAAGCACGGGTCACAAATCGATGTAGAGTTGCCCGGCTCTTTAGACAAGGCAATTGATTTTGGCAGTGTCGCCACTTCTACCAGGTTCCGCGATCGGTGACCTCATAACGCAGCGACCATTCACCCATATCGGCACGGTACGTTCAGGTTGCGAGTATAGTTGATCATGTAACCTCCACTAGATGATTTGCTACTCAAGGCTAAAGAATATCATCTACCCATACAATTGTTCGTGCAGTTTACACTAGACGAACTGTCTTCCCAGACTAAAGAGCTCCGTCTTCCCTGGTTTTGAAATAAGAGATTTTCCTTTTCCTAGAACAACTACTGTCAACGTTAATGAGCTTGTTCTACCCGTAGCACTGGTTATTTAAAGGCGCCAGATACTCACCTTTCACCCCTTCTCCTGTTAGTTTCAAATAGTTCTGCCACATGAAGGCCAGGAGTTGGACTTGGACTGCCAAAGGCTGTATTTTACGCCTGCCATTGAGATATTTTGTAGGGATGCTCAACTTCCTCAACCATCTCGGCATTAGCAGTCCTTCAGAACCTTATTATTATTACTACTATTATTATTATTATTATTATTATTATATTATTATTATTATTATTATTATCGAGTGGTTACACACCATCTAGTGATGGATGGGTGAAAAACCTACATTCAGCGCCCAGCAACAAGCTAGGTAAGTTGAATGCAGGCACATGTACTGTAGTCACAAGACTGAAATAAAATAGAAAAACCAAATCAAAATGACAACATCATTTTAACCTTGCAAGTACCACCCCACAACCAGTGAGGAAAGACACTTTGCTCAAGCTGTTGTTGTTTTATGACAACAACTCATAACTACAGCACTCCCCACTCCTAGCCTGATAACTGACAATACATGGAAAGATATCTTAGTACTAGTACCAAGTCCGGTATTGCAGCATTGAATTCAGACTGGAATTTGGATATTTGATATATATATTTGATATATTTGATATTTGGATATTTATTATTATTATAATTATCATTATTATTATTACTATAACTATCAATATTATTAAGTCAAGGGGCTTGGCCTGCTACCCAGCAGTTAATCGGGACTCAACATCAATGCTAAGTGAACAGTTAACTTCTCACCTTCTCACCAGACTCCAGATAAGCGTGAAAACGCTTGTCAGCGAGGAGTACTGGACGCACACAGACTTCGCCAAGCAGTACGATCGTTGTAGAGCTCTTGGGCTTCTATGTCGCCAAGTGATGTTCTTCTTTCTTGTAGGTAATCGTCTAGATATTGGTGCCATCTTTTCCGAGGTCTTCCCGTTGGTCTTGTGCCTTCTACTTTGTATTCTGGGACTAGGCTGGCAGGATGTTCGTCTTCTGTCCTTTTGATATGCCCAAACCATCTGAGTTGAGTACCTTTGATTACATCCGAAAGGAGTGGTACATCCAGTTCCTTGCATAGATGCGAGTTCCTTAGCTGGTCTCTTTTCGTTACACCAAGTGACATCCTTACCACCTTCATATCCGCAGCTACTAGTCTGGACATATTCTTTGTGCTAATATTCCAACTTTCAGATCCATAAAGAAGAATCGAGCGGAGTATTCCTGTCAGAATTATTGTTTTAGCTTTCTCAGGCAAACTTTTGTCTTTTATCAGTTTGTACAGAAAGCAGACATTTTCAGAGAATTTGCTCAAACGGTGGTTGATCTCAAAATCAATCAAGCCATTTCCTGCAACTGTGCTCCCCAGGTACTTAAAGGACTGGACGTGGTTCAAAACTTGGTCCCCAAATTGGATGTTCACTTGTTTTCCTATGCGATCCGGAACCATTACTTCGGTCTTCTTTGTATTCAAGCGTAGCCCATATTTGGTGAAAGTGCTGTGCAATTTGGTCATACGTTGTTGGAGCTCGTCTTCGCTTAGTACTGTCCGAGCGATGTCATCCGCGTATGCTAGAATATTATGAGTGCTCTGTCCTTCGGGAACCTCTTTTATGAGTAGGTCGAGATAAAGAATAAACAGCAGGGGAGAGAGGATGCTACCTTGTCTGACGCCTTCTTCAGTCTCAAACCAGTTTTCAGCGTCATTGCCGGTTGCCACGTAGTTGGTCGTTTTTGTATACATGCTCATGATAGCTCTCAAAAGGTCTTCGGGTATATTATATGTTTGCAGAGCTTCCCATAATTTTTGCTTTGGGACCCAGTCGAAGGCTTTCTCAAGGTCTTTAAAGCGATGTACAGGGGCTGATTGTATTGCCAGTGTTTATGCATCATTCTCCGGAGTACAAATATCATATCAACTGTGCTCCTTTCACTCCTAAAGCCATGCTGTCATGGGCCAAGTTGGCCCTCTACTACCTTTCTAAGCCTCTTTTCCAGGACAGATTCATAAAGCTTTGCAGCATGATTCAGGAGAGAAATCCCTCTGTAGTTCTCGCGTTTGAGTTTATCCCCTTTGTTCTTGTAAATTGGGCAAATGACAGCTTTCCCCCATTCCTCTGGTGTCATACCTTTGTTAAACGCACGCTGAAACACCTTAGTGAGTAGCTGTGTTGTTAACGGTTTCTCCCACTTGTAGACATCATTACTAATCAAATCTGTTCCAGGTGCCTTCCCTCGTTTAGCTTTATCTATGGCTGCCTCGACCTCGTCTTCCTCCACAGTGTTCGCTTCTGCTCTGTTGTTGATATCACTCCTCCATTGCTGGAACTGAGGGTCACTTTGCTCTCCATCTGCCGGGTTGAGCAGATTGGAGAAGTACTCCAACCATGTTTCGTCAATCTCTGCTAGTATTGTGAGGATCTCGTCATCCGGACCCTTGATGTTATACACCTTTTCTGTTGCGCCTTTTCAATACGACTTGGCGAGCTGGAATATAAGTTTCTTGTTCCCATCGAGATCCTGTTCAAGATCTTTGCAAATCCTCTCCAACGAGTCTGACTTTGCCTTCTTTTTGGTTTTGGTGCAGAGGTTTGGGGTTACTTCATATTCTGCTCTGGTTTCAGTTGTTCTTTTTTTCATCCATCTTCGGAATGCGGTGGTTTTGTTTGCCACTGATTTTCTCACCTCGTCATTCCATCATGGCGTGATCTTTTTCTTTGACTTACTGGAGTGTTTGAAGCCAATAGACGCCTCCACGGCTGAGTGAAGCATATTCCTAGTCTGTATCCATTCTTCTTCCACGTTGTCCACATTCTCCCAATCTTGCATTGCATTATTTATGGATGTGCAGAATTTCAGTTTGTTTTCCTCCTCTTTCATGCCCTTTTATGTGTATCCTCTTCACCTTCATTTTCGGCCTTGATTTGAGTGGTGTTATTCACGTCTTCAATACCACCAGTCTGTGGTCTGAGTCAGATGATTCAGAAGTGATAGCGTTGACATCTACCACCTTTCTGCCATTTCCTACTAAAAAGATGTCTATCATTGTCTATCAAAGTTTGCTAGTTCTTCCTTCATGATAACCCCGACTCCATGTCTCCCTGACGGTTCTCCGCATCCAATGTACAGATAGTTGTCATGTATCACTCTCTTCGTGCTCTCTTTCTCTCTGATCTTCGAAACTCCGATGATATCCAGTTTCCTCCTATGCATCATTTCTACTAGTTCCTCTTCCTTCTCCTTTAGTGTTCCAATATTAATGATTCCTAATCGTAGTCCGTTAGTTCGTTCCGGTCTTCTCCGTTTGATCCGTCCATTTGTATTCCTCTGAGAATTTGTAGCTGTTGGGAACTTGACCAGTGGTTTGCTGGGCCTATCCTGGTTGCAACCATTGCCTCGGTTAGCCGGCAGAGCCGTTGTCCGGTCCACACCACGGGAAGGTTGAGGTTGGATTTCGAGGACCTGAACAGTGAACAATAATATTAATTGTGAGTTGCATCGAACATGGTGATCTATATTAACTATCTTGTTAATATTTTTTGCTTGCTTATGTAAGTAAGATGAACAATATTGTTTACTAATTAGCAGTACTGTTTAACTTACCTGTTATAAGCAATTAAAAACAAACAACGATTAATTATTAAATTATTATTGTTACATTTTTTAAATTTGAGTTGGCGATAATCTTGCTTTGGCTTGCCTGAAATGTGCAGAAAGCCTCTTCCATTTACGCATGCGTTAAAGGACTTCCCATCACTGATTGATTTGAACAAAGCTGAATGTTTTGAAAAAGTGCTCAGGTGGTGTGAGTTTTGTCAGCCAAGCTTTTGCAGCAAACAGCAAAATGTCGAATGTTTACAAATCCACTACAGAATCTTTAGAGTCTCTTGATCCCAAAGCCTGTGCTCCCCGATTATCCTGCCCTGGCTGGAGGAGATCAGAGAGCACCACAAACAAGCCCGATCAGAGCCAACGATCAAGTATTGAATTATCTTCAGTTACCAATAAAGGGAAAGTAACTGGTGGGCAAGGGGATGAAAATGGTGCTTCATCCAGGTATGTAGAAATTGAATGGGGTTATTCATAATGCAGGTACATTTTGAAATAAAAAACATTCTTTGTTTGACCTTCAATTTTGTGGTTCTGCTTGCAGTGTTAGGTAGCATACTTTGTGTGCACTTACTTTGTTTGCACATACGGCAGAATCTGTAGAAAACTGTAGCCCTAGACCTAATCCGAATTGCTCCAGCACCAACCGCAAGAATAAGCCCAACTATATTTTAGGGTATTGCTTTGGTTAATTTGTAATACTTGGTATGCTCTTCTCAGAACAAGAATTTTAAGCACTCTAACATGGCCACAGACACTCTCATCAGTTCACACACATCACATTTTTTGTTAGGTTGTCAGTATCGATCAACAGATAGTGCTCCATGTGAATGTGAAGCACAAAAGGTGGTTACATTGTGTGTGTGGAAATATGAAGAAATTGTGAAATTGTATTCTGTTCCTCTTTGCAAAAACAATTGCTATTCATTTTTAAAATATAAGTCGCAGGTCATTCGCCGTTGCACTGGTCATTTATTGTCAATTCACTGCAATCTAATCCGATGTTTGTCACTGGTCTGTTGGGTTTTGGACCACTGGTTATATTTTCACCAAAGAAAGATCTAGAAACAAAAACACAAATATTGCTTCTGAGAAGTTTAAATGCTTCAAAGCCATTGATATACGTGTTTAGACACAACAAACACTATTTCTACAAGAATTATTTTTTTCCTAACAAAGGAAATAAATAGGCATACAATGGAAGTCCCTTTTTTTAAGATTTCTGTTCTGTTAGGTGTTCTAGTTAAACAACTTTTTCGGCTCAGTTGAAATATTTAATGGCACACATCAGAATTGGAAGTAACTTTTCAATTTGAAACACTTCCAACTATTAATACGCTCCGTCAGACGTTTGGTCCAAAATGTTGCTATATTCGCCAATTAAACTTTAACAGGCGAATATAGAAACATTTTGGTTCAAGACCTTTATAATAATTTCATTTGAAGTGGAGGGGGAGGGGACTGTATTTACATCTGCAAGTAGATGGGTACATGTAGGTCATTGGATATAATGACAGACCCAAGGGTATGTCATGTTTGTAAGCGTTGACTTCCAATGTAACCAAGAGGTAGAAACTGCATTTTAAGCTTTGACAGACAGTAGTTTCATAAATTCCTCTCAAACAGATCAAACTCTTATGACCTTGGCTAGCTAGTTATGCCTACTTTCAGAACAGATGTCATTACTAAATAAAAGAAATTATTAATCACGCCCCACATCAATTATCATAATTACTGGATCACAATGTTTGATATCAAAAAGTTATATGTTAACATAAACTTGAAACCTGGTGTTGACTGTCAAGTCATTTTCTCAAGGCTTTCCTTCCACAATGTAAGGTTCTCCAATGCAAGTCTGCAAGGCCCCTGAGAAAAAAGACAAAGAGAGGAGAATAAATTACATATGCTATGTGGAGACCCACTTTTGATTTTGATTCATTGCGGTGTGAACTGTTTGTGAAAATGTAAACAGCAAAATTTTACATCTACACACAATGGTAGGCAACCTACAAATCCTTCAATATGATTAATCAGATACAAGTGGTGCTTGACCACACAACTTTCTTTTCTTCATTATTACATAAAAGGTTTCTGTTACTGTTTTGACACACTTTTTACTAGCAGTAACCAGGTTGTCATGACAAATTCATTTTGCAATGGCAAGTATGTTGCCTTGCTTTTGGTATTGCTTAGTCATGAATTGCATGTGAAAATGTTTATGGGATTCTGCTACTATGTTGTTTTTAGAAATTTCTGATTGTTAAATTCCATGGTAGAGGCAGTAGTGTCTAATCATGATTAAACATTTTACAGAAAAATTTGACCATATGTAGTCTCAATATATGTAGCCCAACTGAGGTAACAGACCCCACCAAACAGGTGAACCTTCATGTGGAAGGTTACAATATCACCACTCAAAAGGGATTTTCCCACCAAAGAACCCTTAGTGCATCTCTGTGTTCCACTGACATTTGTACTTGGTGCTTCATTTCTTTCACATCACCCATTACTGTCAACCTATGTTCCCTAAACCTCAACAAGACACCTAACAACTAACAAGTGAAGTCAGGTCCTTGAAGAACATTCTTATTTGAAGATGTGCCATTGTATGCCTAGCACAGTCAAACAATCTGAATTTTGTTTGGCTTGTTAGTGTTAACCACATGATTAGGGAGGTACCTTATTACAACATCTTCTGCATCATTTTTGCTCTTACTTCCTCAGCATATCCTTTCTCCACTAAATCTTTGATGCCAATACCATAATTTCTGTGGAGCTCTAGGTTTCTTTGTAATTTACTCCCCAGGTACTGAAGCCACTTACTGTTCAATGAATGAAAGGCACAAAATATGATACAGTCCCACAATCTTTATTATCAGTAATTTAACAGTCAAAATGCAACCAGACATCTGAATATATACACCAACCAGTGTAATGTGATATACATGTGAATTGATAACATTAACAATAACCTTTAGTTTCTTCTGGAATCTTACTATAATTTAGCTGCTATAAACCTGTCACAAAACAGTAAAATTTCAATGAACTAATTATTCACTACAGTCCCCTCTGTTTTGAGATTTCCATATCAAGGTAAGGGTAGTGGTGAACTTTGGTTCAAGTTGGTTGCTCATCATTTTGTATTTTTTTACAATGGCTTTCTCTTCTTGGTCACTGCAAGGATGTAACACTTGGTTAGGTCAAGAGTTATTTGTAATTGTTTTGACAAATCTACAAGGGTGTTGATAGCTGTGATATTTGCAAGCTTCTAGTCTGATGATACTTCTTCTGTATTGAGTTACTGGTTGTAGATTTGAGTTAGAAAGGGTGAAATTTGGTCTGTTGCATGTTTTATAATTCAAGGTGGAATAAAATCTGGTCTGAGGGGTTAAGAGGTATTGAGTTTTTTTAAGGAGGCCTGCTTTCTTCATTATTACATATAATTGTATAATTACTGGGGGTGGGTGGTGGTCCTGGATTTTGGTATGTTGCTAAAGTCTTAACCAGTAAAGACACTACAATACTGTTGGTTTAGGATCAGGGTTTTGTCTCAGCTCTAAATTACTTCCTGTACATCCTTATATTACAGGATATTAATGGATGCTGTATCATATTTGCTGCCAGAAAGACTTTCCCATTGTTGGTTTCTCATTGTGATCATTGGCTCTAAGGATGCCTTGAATGTAGTCATTTGTGACTATCATTTTCTGTCTTTTTGTGCTCCTGGCCTTCCTGTACTTTCTTCAGTTATTGGTTGTGTCATAAAGTCTTGCTACATTGTATCTTTTTTGTCATTGCCACATCAGTCTCTTTGTGGGTTGGTTGATCCACGTTATGTGTTTGTCTGTAGCATATTTGATGGAATCCTTCAGGAATGTCCAGTTGTCCTCAATGTTGTATACTGGCTTATTTATTTCTACTCTGTTGCTTGGTGCTTTTAAATGCCATGTCTTACACTGTTTTTTGCCCCCTTCTAATAAATATAGACTGTTAATGTTGTTGCCTATAATGAGTACTTAATGGTCACTCATTCCTTGGTATAATTTTTGTTGTTGTATAAGCCCCAGGGTTCAAATTAACACTTCACATTTTGTGAAGCAGTTTTTGAATTTTAAGAAAAAAATGTGATTTTGTTCTTGAGTGAATGCCCCCATGTGCCAAGGGAAAAAACCTGGTGCACACACTGTGCTTTCTTTTGGATTGCACTTTGAGAATAAACTTCATGAACACTCATGAGGTCATAAATAACTCTCCAATTTAAAACTTGACAAAACAACAACTTTGTAAACTTAAAAATATTCCTCTCTCAGTGTTATTTTCTCAATCACTGCCATTTTGCAACTAAAATCATAGCCTGGTCCCTGGGTCCAGTACAAATTTCTGCCCCTGAGCTTGGCCACTAGGCAAAGATAGTCTGGACCAGATCCAGGATCTGTGCAAAATACAAATCATCCCACACCTCCTCTCAAATGGTTGTATGCATCCACTCTATATGATCTGAAATTAATTTCTCTTCTTTCCAAGTGGTGATGATGACAAAGAAAAGGAATTGAGCGAGTCTTGCTTTTTTTATGTACAATTCAGCTCAATATGCCAGATCTAACAAGATGTTGACAATACAATACATGTGTTTTGCTTTCATTTTGAAATTTTCACACATGACATGAATGAACATTAGGGTACCAACTCCATTGTTTTCTCTGTGACAAAGTGAGTGGATGATTTTGCAAGCAACTGTCACAAGTCTTGAAACTCAAGATCTTGTCTTCTGATCATGCAATTTTACTGTACCTTTTTATCCTTGAATTTTTGTCCAGTGAAACTTTCATTGAGTAAAATTTTTATCACTGAGGATAAAATTTTGTCACTTTTGCCAGACAATGGTTTGTCTGGTAAGATATGATGGCAGTGTGTTTTTGTCACAAAATGAATGTAAATCCCTTTTGAGGCATTGGGTAACAGTGACTTGCCTCCACTGCAGGTTCCATGATTGGACATTCTGTTGTGCGAAAGATGTCTTGTTTTTCAGTGTTTCTTAGTGGCATTTTGGAATGATTTGCTGGAGATGTGAAGCTGCATGCAGCGAATCATTTGGTATGAAATCATTGGTATTTTCAGAATGATCAATCACTTTTCAATGAGGATGAGGTTTGTAAGAGTTCACATGAATGAAGCAAAAGATCTCAAACAAGAGATTATGTGAGAAAGTACAAGATTACTGACAATTAATTTTCTCCTCACATTTTCCACAGAAATAAAAAATTGATTCCACAATTGGTTCCCCAATTTGGTTCCCAAACTGAAATAAACCGTCAAAACTCCCCAACTTTTGAACTTCCATGGGACTTGGAAAAATTAGTGGAGCAGGTATAAATAAGTGAAGTGATGATTGAAGCCTGAAGTTTGAGTGGTGGGACAAAGGCCAAACATTTGAATTTAATCAGGATTATTCCTGATTCCTTAAACACTGCATTTTCTGAATGTTTGAGCTGTTTGATATATATGATGATGGCTACCAACTCAACCCATCAAAAAATTTAGTTGGATATGCCCTGACTTTTTGTGATCTCCATTGTGATAAAATGGAGAGAAAATAAAAAAAATTCCCAGAGCCTCCTCTGGCCCCAGATGTCACACCAACATATTTGACAGAAGAGTTAATCTGGTCACTTGGCTTCCTCTAGTGGCAGAGCTTCTTCTTGTTTTATTGGACTTTTACCAACAATACAATAGTGGTGATCTCCCCCCTGCTTTCAATCAATTTCTTCAATGAACACCTGTCTTTTTGTTCAGTGAATGAAAGAACATCACAGAAGTATCACAGAATTCAAATTGGTCCATCCACTTCTCATGGAAGCTATTCATTCAAGTAGACTACTGATTGTCTCTACAATGTCCAGGGGTTTGATGTTCTTTTATGTCACCAATAAGGCCCCTGAAGCTCACATTCCTTATGCCTAGTTTATCTTTGCATAAGTGTTTGTTAGAGTATGATGGCAGAAATTGCTGTTTGGCCTCACCCACAGATGTCAGAGTAGTTGACAGACACTGTTACTCAAGTTGAGATATGTTTCTTCAAAAAAGAAGAATGGGTTGATGAATGTAAGGAGGTTGAATTTGGAGAGTCAGATGCAAAGCTTGATATCTTTTAAAATGAGATATATTCTCCTTTTAATAATCCTTCATAGCAAATATGTACGCATTCATTACATTAATCACACTGAAGAGCATAGTGTTTTTTAGCCAAAGATTGTTTACTGATTATACATGGATATTTGATAGAATCAGTGTTGGAATATATGTCTTTAGACAAACAGGGTATCTGTAATAAAGTTTGTGGTCCAAAATGTGTAGTATTTGCATTTTGGATTATCCTGAGTACACTGTGATAACTGATGCAATGTGTGCAGGTACTCATTTTAATGCAATGCCCACCTCAAGATTTGGGAATGTTGTATTGCTGTCAAGTCACAAAAACATCTTTGAGCTCCATCAAGATGAGATGAAATAGCACCTGCCCAGATGTGACAATATTCCATGTAAAGGTGAATGGTGGATTTATTGAGATACAAAAACAGGCTCATCCATATGTTACTCTTTATCAGTAAACAAAAACCTGCTTTATTGGAAGCAGACTTATGAATAGATTTATTACAAGAACTTTAAGAATGATTTGGAGAAAATGACAAGCCAAGCAGTCTTATTGATGAACATTCCCCAGGAGAGGAAGGAACCTCACCAGTGTTAATTGAAATTATTTTTCATGACTTTTGCAGGGAGATAACAGTACAACTTTCTATTGAACAGCATGAGCTACAATTTTCCACAATGAAAGAAACCAACCAGCTTTACCATTCTTTGGCCATGCTCTAAATCCTCAGCAAGTTTAACTTGTTACTGCAAAGTGACCTGGTGGGCAGTGTCAGAGTACATGATAGTGTTTTCAGCATAGATGCAGATAAATTGAAGTAAGTTACCAGGAAAATCATTGATATAAAGAACAGAGTTGGACCAAACATAGAACTTTGAGAAACTCCAGCATTACTTGAATCCTCATTTGATGTAATCACATCCAGTATGATGACTTCTTTTGATATGAGAGAAAGGACTGAGTGATGCCAAAATCCCTTCCATAAACTCTATTGCCAGTAGGGTTATGAAGCAAGCCAGCATTCATCACTTATCACATGCCTCAGAAAAATGCAGAGCTACAGCTTATTCTTCACTAGACTTATAAGTAAATTTATAAATACGTTCAGTGATTACAACCAATAAGTCATTACTGGATCGAGATCCTCCGAATCTGTACTGAACATCAAGAAAAAGATCTAGTTTCTACAGGAATTCAATGGGTGCACTCATCATAAGTTGTTCAAAAACCCTACTAATGATGAAAAACAGACCAACAAGTTGATACTTGCCAGGATCAGATGGATCATCTGGATCATCTGGATTTATGAACACAGCTACAATGTTAGAAACCTTGAAAGAAGATGGAAAACAAGACTGGTAGGGAATGGTTCAAGTTTGTTGAAAATTGCTCAAAAGCACATTCATTCATGATGATAGAGTATAATATCTGATCAGTTTGTGGGAGTAACTCCGGCAAAGAAACACCTGTGTCTTTTTAAAAAGAATGGGAAAAAACATTATAGCCTTTTATTTAGAGAACACAGAAAACGGAACACTATCAAAAAGTTGAGGAATAAATGATTTGCAAGAATCCAAAACACTATTGAAAGAATTCCAATAATCATGGCTTCCAACTTTTTGGGATAAAATCAGTTCAAAAATGTGGTCAGTGTAGAGAGATTTGACATCAGAAATCACCCATTTGCAATCATTGTTAGCCCGTTTGAATGAAACCCCAATTTTCATCAACTCAATCAAGTTGAAACTTAATATAGAAATTAGTGCAATGAGCATTGTCAGAAAAACAATTAGTGTTAACCATAAAGGAGAATAAGGTTTGACTTTGTAACTATGAGAAGGTACAAATGTTTCAATACAAATTTGTAAAGTTGTAAGTAACATCTTCAGGTCTGTCAGGCCTATTAGAATAAGTTAATCAGGTCTTACTTTGAGCCTTGAAGTCACCAGATACAAAGATATAAGCAGTGTGATGCTTGGCCAGAGCCCTATTAATGTAGTCTAGTCCTGTGTCAATAAGTGAGGAAGAGTCAGAAGAGGGAGATCAATACAAGAAAAATAGGTAGCAAGTAGTCTGAAGAAGAGCAATATAAAGCACTTAAAAGGTTTATTTTGATATTCAAGTTCTTGTACTCAAAGAGCTGAAAGATGCTGTCGATCATAGAAAACAGAGCCATGAAGATGAGTTGCCGAGTCTGGGAAAAATAAAGGATAGTTGGGTCCATATGAAGCTCCTTATTGTTAACCCAGTCATCAAGACTTGGCTTACAAAATGCATGGATATGAGGGGAGTCGAAATTCAGAAAAGCAAAAATTGGAACAAAGTCCTCTGACATTACTGAAAGCTAAAGAGAGAGTGTTTTTTTAAGATGACAGGTTTTCCTGGCCAGTGTAGAACCAGTACTACCATCTCTCCAGTCTACTTTCTCCTGTTAGGAGTCAGTTTTTAGTCTGAAGATCCTTCTCAACCCCTGGCCATTCCAGTTCTGCCAGGTAATTGGGACTATTCGTTAGATTAGAACTCTCATAAAAATGGAAATAGATGTACAAAACCGTCACATACACCCAGACCATCACCAAACCAAATAACCGAGCCTTACCGTGGTTGGGATGGTTTTAAAGAGATCGACAGTAAACACTCTCTGCAACACATTGCCCTTATAAAAGAGGGGATGACACCACCACCAATGTTTTTGTAAAGGCGCCATATCTTGGATAATTGCCAACTAAGGTTAAAGCGACTCCTATCCATTAGACAGACATCCCACCAGACGTCAAGCTGGCATTTCAAGGTCTCTGGGTAATTTTAAGTTCTCTAGCATCTTAGTCAGGAATAGTACTATTGCTCGTTGTTTATACTTTTACTTTACGTCGTTCTTGCTTTTATCTAATAAAGTATTTTTGAAAACTTTGAAGTGGCATTTGAACTTGTTGTTCTTCAATGACCCAAAACCAATAACCAACAATAAAGTCACAAAGAGAACTTGGAAATTCTTATAAGCCCGTAAATTTGGTTTTACATTTTGAATGTTTGAGTGCATATCGTTAACACCCATATACTTACTGTTATTGTGTTTTAAAAAGTTGCAATCGTATTTTACACATGTCTAACTTCTAAATGTCTAGACGTGTCTTCTTTGTAGGCTACAGAGTACTTGTGGATTACAAAGCACACCTGATGAACTAACAAGCCAATCAGTAGATATTGATACAGACGAGAAAGTGCTTGGACATCAGTTTGCCTCGGATGATTTTGAAAGTCATGCAAGTAGTATTGATGTTGGTTCAAAGCCTAAACCTCACAGAGCTAAATCTATTCGACAGTAAGTTCTAGTATATTTTGATCCTGTATGATCAGGGTGTGTTTAAGGAATCACTGACAACCGGTTGAAGGCTGTTGGTTTTTGAACCCAGTTATGCATGTAACAGTGTTGCAGTAGTACCAAGTGCTTTGCACTATTTCTCTAATACAGCTTATATTTTGATGTTTTACTGTATTTTTAAGGTAATGCATCGTTTTCTGTGCTGATTAAAATATCGGTTGGGTAATAAACTATTAGGAATACAGTAGTTTTGTCTAAAATAACCAATTACTTCCTCCAAGTTAATGCGTACAGACGTAGTGTTTTTCATGTATCTTCTATGGGTACTCTCCCTAGCTATGCTTTACCTTAGTTAGTAAAGGCCGGTATCTTAACTTAAGCCATCATCTACAGAAAATCTCCAATGACATACTGTGCCATGACAAGATCTCTTGCTATTGTTCTTTCAAGAAAGACAGAATGCTCAATAGTATGGACGTAATGGTACCCGCGCAATTTATGGACGCATTCTATGGACGAATTTTATGAATGCATTTTTTCCATTTTATAGACAAGGTACATTAAATTTGTTTGTT
This sequence comes from Morbakka virulenta, assembly GCA_003991215.1. Lineage (NCBI taxonomy): Eukaryota > Metazoa > Cnidaria > Cubozoa > Carybdeida > Carukiidae > Morbakka > Morbakka virulenta. The sequence continues at coordinate 5,909,271 of RDPX01000009.1, read as the reverse complement.
TTGATTATTTGAATATACATTATATAAAAAATGGAAAAATTACATTCATAAAATGCGTTCATAAAATGCATTTATGTAAAATGGGTCTTTAGATTGGGAAGATATCCCCAACTACTATACTACTCTCAATAATGAACTTGACACTTAATGTCCTGATGCAAACGAGAAAGCGAAAAGTGTCATCTTTCCATGGTCAATTACAATGAACTTTAACCTTGATTTCAAAATTTTAAGGCAATCTATAAAGCTGTAAATGAATATTTCGATCTTGCTGCTTGTACCGGCCATAAACATGACAGTTATTCACAATTATCACAAAGTAAATCGAAAAAGAAACAACAGACACTGGGACAATCACCCAGCAAGTCATTTTTGCCTCCAGGGTACACTTTCTACCACCAAAGCTATAGGGACTACATTTGTAACCAAACCTTTTCCTTGATTTCGTTATTCTTTCCTAAGACCCCAGTCGATGGAGTCTTATCCTAATCACCCATATAGGACAGAGCCTCCGTCAGAACGACGTCTTTTCATATAAGGAAGAAACACCTGCTTTCAATAAAGAGAAAGTGCAAATAGGGAAAATATTATTTAAGGAATCACCAGGCTATGTAGGCATCTTAAGGGGAATCTTAAGTGGTTAGTAAATTCTGCAATCATGGTCTTTGTTCTTTCCAGATGTCAGGGATATTGAAGAGTATCATCACCATCTGTTTCAACTGAGTTTATAAACTGGAGAATTTTTAAAATTATTGGAAAATGTAAATTGCATTGACCCCGGAAGCACCTACAGATCAGGTTTTAGAGCGTTTGGCCTTGAAATCCATATGCACCTGATCATATGCAGTACATTTCTACTTGTTTTTCATTATAATTCCATACGTTCACCTTTATTACTCTTTCCTTCTCGCTTTGATTTTTTTATGAATTTGCCAATATATCAATTTTGCTTTTGCTTTGGAATTTTAAAAGCTAAATGTCATTTTTTACCCAGTCGTTCTCTACAAGATATAAACACCACTGTTACGTTGTAGTGCTGCCCGTTTTATTTTAACAGTACCGACATGGATGATAATTCTACAATTTGGTTTCCTGTAACTTGGCGATTAAATTAATATTATAAAGGACCAGTCTTTGCTTGAGCTTGGAAAGACTGATCCATAAAAAAGCATGAATGAGATTTTCTCGTAATAAAGTTTGTGGATTGGTTGAAATAATTGTCCATGTTAATTAGCTGTTGTATTTTTCCTTCTTATTTATTTCTGTATTTCATGGAGCGGGGTTGTTCCCATTTCAACCCTCGTGGAGTACATTAAATACTCAGGGGTCTGCCACTTGTAACAGAAGAACAAGTTTAATCAGAGACAGAACGAGAGTAATTTGAGTCTGGAAGAGGGTTTTCCTTACTTTCTAAAATGTTAAAGGTAAATTAAAGTGATATATGTATATGTTAGGTGAATATTTTTTTGCTAATTAAAGTGTTTGGTGTAATTCTTTTAGAGCAACACGCAGAAGTTTTTGTATACTCTGTTTTGACTGAGCTTGCCCGTGATGTGCGTTAAAATAGAATATTCAGCTAATACTATTTCGATTATGTGGACAAGTCTGAAGAGACCAGTTTTAAGAACCTCAGTAGTATTTGTACTATATTTCTAGGAATTTTGTTAGTCAATTTCTCTATCCTTGTTTTTAACATCTTCTACAAACCCAATAACAACTGTTATTGTTTGAGTTTTATTATTATTACCACGTTTCTTTATTTATCGTTATTTACACAAATAGTACCAGAGCCAGCCAATGGATCTCAGTCCCTATTAAGGCTATCGTTTTGTTACTGATGATACTGTTTTGAGTCCATGTGCTGATCCAAGAAAACCATCATTCAGAACACTAGTAATGTTGATACTTTGAGGGATTTTGCCTATGTGTTTCTCGGACAGTTTCATGATACTGTTATTATTTTAACTACCGGATTGTTGATCACAATAAAACCACCATCAGTTTCATGACGTAAGATGGAAGTAAATTTGCAACGGTTTGTGTGCATTTACGAATGGTACTTGTACCTCTCCCGTCCTATTTTATATTGAACATTTTAAGATATCAACTGGGGCTTGGTGGTATATTTTCGAAAGTCCCCCAGTAACAGACAATATCTTCGCGTTCCACACCACCTTTATCTGTAAGTCAGCAAAAGTTGTAATCTTTTTCATTCCGTTTGCCACTATACAATAGCTCCATCTGTAAGGTAACATTAATGACCAGTCTTATTAAAGAAAGTAATTTCAGGCTTGTTGTTTTGCAGACTTCTGTCTGTTTAAATGGAGATGTCGGACTTGATCTTTGTGAGGTCATTTTCAAGGATTCATTTGGGTATGTACTTGCGTCAAGCAAGTATGTCACGTGTTTTAACAAGATGAATCACATTTTCCACTTCACCGCATAATCTACAGTATTCTTTTATGCAGGTGGATGGATGGATTTCGTAACGAACTTTGTTGACAGCAGCTGGTCTTGTGCGACAGTCAATAGGCTCTCCGTTTCAAGAACTTGTACTTTTGGATTATCTTCCTGGACTTGCATATGACCTCATCAACTTTTGCTGGCGTTCAGACTGATCACAGATTATAGCAGTACAGTAACCTACAGAAACAACTGCACAGCTGTTAATCTTCTTCTTTATCTTCAGGTGCAGTATCCACTGTGGACGTAGGCGATAATTTCCTGCCACATTCTCCTCTCACTCGTCATTCGTAGACGTTCTGCACCACCATGATGGAAACCATATTCCTACAGCCATCCGAACTCCTGATCCACATCACTGGTTTCCTACCTCTGCTTCTTTTTCCTTCTATTTTCCCAGTTATTGCTATTTCTTCTAGTCCTATCTTTCTCATGATGTCCTTCCTCTAAGACGCTTAACTGTTCAATGCGAATTTGCTTGATCAGTTTCAGCTTCACTCCTGCTCGTCATACCACTTCTTCAATCCTGATCTTATTAGACCATCTGATCTTCAGCATCTTTCTTAGAAACCACATTTCGCAACTTTCCAAATTTCTCTGTGACTCTGATGTTAGCGTCCATGCCTCTTCCGCATATGTCAACCCCAGCTTTATGGGCACTGATAGTTTGCTGTTCTTGAGTATTCCCTTAAGCTTCATAAAACTTGTCTTCGCCAGGACGACCTGCTTCTTGATCTCTTAGACACGTGATCATTATCCGTTATCAAACTGCCTAGATAGTTGAAAGATAGAACTTGTTTTATGACTTCATTGTTTTCTTTTAGAGTACACACTGGGCTGTCTCTTCTTTATAAGACCAAGCATTCCGTCTTTTTGTAATTGATGCTAAGACTTTTCCTTTCGCTCTCTATCACCACAACATTCAGTAGTCTCTGAAGATCTTCTTGTGACTCAGCCATGAATATTGTGCCCTCTGCGTACCTGATATTTGTAATGTTGTGTCCACCGACGCTGAAACCTCTCTCCTCTAAATGCCTCAAAATTTACTCGCTGTAGAAATTAAACAAATCTGCTGACATAAGACACCCTTGGCTTACGCCTCGCGTAGCTTGTGTGTATTCACTGCATTTTTCTTCAATGTGGATACATACTGATTGACTCCATTAAAGGCTTTGTAAAAGACGAAGGCCCTTACCACAGACCCCCTACTTGCCTAGGTGGTCTTCAAAGAATTGTACATACCGTACTGTATCAATAGCTTTTGGATAGTCAACAAAGCACATGTACACATCTTTCTGCATGAGCCCCGTCAGTAATCATATGCAGGACGAACACAGGATTCCTTGTTCCAGTATCTTCCATAAAACCGAACTGTTCCCTTCCTATCTCAGGTGATACCCTTTCCCTTGCTCTCATAACCAATTTTCTCAGCATCATTTTTGTCACATGACTTAGCAAGCTGATTGTTCGATGTTGCCCACAATGTACTGCTCCTTCCTTTTTAGGAAGGACTACGAAAATGGATCTTGTCAAGTCATCTGGAAAACGCCCTTCCTCATAGATCTTGTTGATAACCGCTGTCAACTTCTTAACACCATACTCTTCTAAAGCTTGAATGATCTCTATTGTAACCCCGTCAGGGCCAGCCGCATTGGTTCTTTTTATCTCTCTGATGGCGGCTTGCATCACTGGTCAAGATATTGTCTCCATTGTTAGCCTCTGAAAGAACAGCCATTGCTCCTTGGACGTCATGGAATAGTTCACCGATGTATTCCACCCAGCGGTTCAGTATGTCAGCCTTTTCATCTAGCATGGTTTCATCAAGCGCCCGAACACAACCCGATGCAGAACAGTTTGATTTTCTCCCATTTATCTCATAGATTTGCCTGTAAACCTTGTTGGTATCGACAGACTCACTTTCAATTTCGGAGCGTTTCTTATCTGGTCAGGTTTCTTTAGTCTCATGGCATTTTTGCTTGCTGGCTTTATTCAGTTCTTGATATTCTCGACTGCTTCTACTCCTGATTTTCTGCTTGTCAGTCATCATTTGTAGTATGCCGTCGGTCATCAACGTTTCTCTGCATTTTCTTTCTTTCTGCGGAAGACAATCATAAGCTGATTCGACTAAGATGCACTTTATTTCATTCTAGGTGAAATGGTTATCATCTACTTGAAGCTCAAACCTATTCTTTACTGCAATTTCGAACCTCTCTCGGACCTCGGGTTTGACTAGCTGTTTTAAGTCAAACGTTATTGCCCTTTACAATTTCTTCAATTTGCGCTCTTTTGTGCACATCACTGGTACATGATCACTCCCGCATTCTGCCCGTCGATAAGTTGTTGTGTGTTTTACCGCCTTCTTGAATCAGTCATTTACCGCGATGTAGTCGGATGCAGTTTGAATCATGATGACGATCAGCTTCTGGTCACACTATTTCACCCATCTATCACCATGGCAAACTGGCCTACCACCTTGCCTTTTCGACCATATCCCACCTTAGCATTCAGGTCACCCATTACAATTGTGATCTCATTACCTTTTGATTGACGTTTTGCTTCATCCAAAGTTTTGTAAAACTCATCAATCAACTCGTCAGAGTACTCACCGGTCGGTCGGGGCATATACAACAATGATTGAAATGTTGAAAGAATGTCCGTGAAGCTTGACCAGAGGAACTCTCACTCAATGGCTAGTATCCCGTCATGCTCTTAACCATCTCCGCATCTAGAAAAAGGCAAACACCCGTTTCATGTTTCTTACCACTAGCGTAGATTGCTTTGTTGTCATCGATGAAAAATTGACCACTCTTTGACCATCTTGTCTCTGAAACCCCTAGAATTCTGATGTTGAGCCTCTTCATTTCGATCGATTGCGAACAGTTGCGTGGTGACTGCCAGGACTCACCTGTCCCACTTGAGGATCCTTACCGGGTGAGGGGTTTCTTCGTAAAGAAGCAGGAATCCCATTAACGCCGTTCCTCTGATAATTAGAATTGTGGAGCTGGGGTTACCAGCCTGTCTTGAGAAAAGCTCTTGTCCTGTAGCTTAGATCTTTCGCCTCATTCACATACTGCATCACTGTTGCCCAACGGCGGGCATGGCTAGGCGAATTTAAAGGTGGCCTATATTCGCTTTCTGCACTACACGTCAACAGGGATAACCCGTTTTTCTTGCAAATTCGATGGCACCCGACAGTTCCGACACGCCGAGGTACGTGGGAAGTGTTCTTTTGACCCCTACCCCAGGCTTGACAGGTGTTAATACCTTGCACAAAATTATCTGATTGAGCTTTGATATAATTGCCTCTTTCGATCTATCAACGTATGCATCGTTCACCGGAGTTTTCATTTTATTCTTCATTATTTCACTCGGCTCACGCACATCTGAATACTCGCACGTTTCTTTCCTTGGATCTTCCTCATTTTTCTGATATATGAAACAACCATTCTCAAACTTAAGAGACAGCCTTACTCAGCGCAAGGAAAATATCTAATCCAATTGTGTAATAAAACTAAATAAATAAAGTTCTATTCATAACGTGCTTATTTTTATCAATCAACATCTTTATTAGTCCTGAGAACACCTTTCGAATTTTTCTCTCGCTATCTATTAATATTGTCTTTTGCATTTCCGCAACTGCACTGAACAAAAGTTCCTCGTTTTCAAATACATTTTTATGTCTTTCACCACTTGTTTCGTACCACCTACAAGGGCGCCAACTATCACAGGTGCAACCTTAATTTCGTACTCAGGTCGTCTTTCTTTCCCTCATTTCAAACGCCAACTGTCTATACTTAGCCATCTTTTCCGGGCGCGTGTTCACAATGTTCCTTTGCTTGGGGCACGCCATGTTACATTTCCAGATTTTTTCTTCTCTTTGTTCTCAATGGTCAAAACGGGCCGTCTTGCTGTAGTTGTTTTTCGTAAATTGAACTCAAAATCCCATACTACTTTTGCTTTTTGCCTTTCGATAGTCGTTCCTCTCTCGCATTTCTCTTTATACCAAACTGTACCTTGGTCGATAAGGTCATACTCTTTAGCCGAAGCAGTTGTCACGATCATCAATGCTCTGTTGTGTCTCGCCAGGTATTCACTATTTGCTAGTACTTTGCATCAAGCAACAAGATGTTCAACAGTTTCTTCTTTCTCTGTACACAGTCTACACCGTCGATCATCCATCAAGCCTCGCGCTACCTTCCAAGCTCTCGTTTCCACCCTCTTCTCTAACATCATCATGATTGCTGCAGTTTTTCTGCCATGTAGGTTCTGCTTGACTCAAATATGACACTCTTCTTCTTGTTCCTGATAAAATTGGCTTTGCTGTTCTTTGATCTTGTAGTCTTCAATTCTTTTTGTTTCCGTACCTTTTTGTAAGCTAGTCTTGACATTTTGCCATGTAGGTTTCCATTCTCTATCTTCCTCTATCACTCTATCATCAATCCTAATTGATCTTCCTTCAAACTGCAATCTGACTCCTGCTTCTGCCATGGTCATGACTGATTCTGTTACTATCGCGTTCTCCTCCTTTTTCATCTCTCTTATCCATGCTGCTTCAATCCATTGGTTATTTGACTTCGCCATATAACATGCAACTCGTAATCTTGTTTCTTTGTACACATCTCTCATTGATTTCAACCCTCTTCCACCTTTTTCTCTCTTTAAATATAGACGTTCATCACTTGCTAGTCTCCCTAACATGTTCTTTTCTCTTAGCTGTCTTTTAATTACCTGATCCAATTCTTTTAGTTCACCAGTGCTGAATTTACATATATTCATTGCATACCCTGCCACTGGTATCACCTTCATGTTGATTGCCTTGATTAAATTTGAATCATTTAATTCAGTATTTACAAGCATTTTTAGTCTCTTCAAAATCTCTTTCTTTACTCTGATGAATACACTCTTTGTCTTTATACCATCAGCCTGCTCAATTCCCAGGAACTTGTAAATTTCATTTTCATCCGGATCCATGGTCTTCATTCTCTCTTCCAGTACTTCGAGTCCTTCTCCTCTTACCATCTTTCCCTTCTCGAAGACTATCTCTGCACATTTAGATACTCCATAAGCAGCTCCGGTGTCATGGCTAGCTTGAACTATCATCTCGTTTACGATTTTAAGGGCATTATGACTTTCTTGGTATACCTTTAAATCATCCACAAACAAACTATGTGTTCTCTTCACTAATCGATTTCCTGGTTCTCCCATTCGGTACCCTCTAGTGTGCTGGAGTAATACACAAACAGGAATCTCGCTTATACAGAATCCTACTGGGGAATAACTATCTCCTTGTAAGAATCCAGACATAATTTGGATCCATCTGCTTATCATCTTTTTATTCCCGTCCCAGATCTCTAATCTCGTCCTCCATTTATTCATTAACTCTTTAAGCAATCTGATAACAGCTTTCGGTATTCCAATCCATTCATACACCCTTATCATCCAGTCATGATGTACTCTGTCATAGGCTTTTTTGTAATCATAAAATGCTACTGCCAAATTCCGATGATACTGCTTTACTTCTTCCATTATGCATCGATCAATTATCAATTGGTCCACTGTTCCTAGCACCCCTTCCACTGCTCCAAGCTGTCCTTTGTCCCAAATCTCATTGATCATTGTGTGTTCTCTCATGTACTTTGCTACTAATCCTGTAAGAATTTTGTACGATGTATTAAGACATGTTATTGGGCGATAGTTCTTTTCATCACTCAGGTTTCTTGTCTTTGGTATTAACACCGTTCTTCCTGAGGGCCACCACTCTGGTATCATCCTTGTGTTCCTATAAGTATCCATAAACGCTCTTCCCAGTGCTTTTTGTGCAGGTTCGAACTTCTTCCACCAAAAGTTTTGTATACCATCTACTCCTGGAGCTGTCCAATTTTTTCTCTTTACTATTTCCTTCTTCAATTTTTCCTCGGTGATTTCAAATTCAGCAACAACATTTACCTTTTCATTCAACTCAGATTTCACTTCCTCCATCCATGGCATATTTGGTGTTGGCTCGTTCTGCTCCCAAACTCCACTCCAGAATTGTAAAAACTTTTCCATTTCTGGCATTTCACCTTCGTGTTTATCTGCTCCTTCAAGTTTCCGAAAATAGCTTCTCTGATCTCTCTGAAACATGATATTATCCTTCTTCCTTTGTCCCTTTTCAATATACTTTTGTAATTTTACTTTCTTGTAACGCAGTTTATCAAGCCACTCTTCTTTCGCATTTTGCAGATTGAGGGTCGTTGTCTCTCTTTCATTCATACTCAGGGCTAGTTTCTTTAAAATACCTTTTTCTCTTTTCGTTGCTTTTCTTTGTTGTCTTCTCCGATGCAATTCATTGGCTGTCCGTGCAATATTCTGTCTCAGCTCTTTCATCTCAGTTCTGAGTTTACGCTCTCTTCTATTTCCTCCCTTTGCTTTCCTTTTGCCATTCTGGTTTATTTCTTTTGGCTTAATCCCACTTGCATAAGCTACTGCTTTTCCCATCGCATATACAATATCTGTAATTTCTGGAATAGTGGCAGCGTTTGGTAGGTATTTCCTGAGAATTTTATTGGCTCTCTTTTCGACTTCCTTGCTAATTTTGAGTTTTGGAAGTTTCTCTCGCGGTTCCATATGGATCAGTGTGCAATGCTCCATGTTGTTCAATTCTGTTTGAAAATATCGCTCTAGTTCTTTATCTGCTTCCGTAAGGTCTTCGTCTTCAATCACAATCGTTTCATTCACTTGGTCATCCCCTTCTTCGTTTTGTTCATTGCCTTCACTATTTAACTCACTGTTGTAGTTTTCCTCTTGGTTTTCTGCTACTCTTGTTTCTGGTACCTGTAATACCTCCCTCTGTCTCACCAAAATCAAGTTTTTGATTTCAGGATCTTTTTTAAATCTAGCTGCATTATCTCTCAATTTTTGCCAACTTACTGATTGGTACTCTGGGTATATTACATCCCATCTCGCTTTAACACGTTTCATGAAACCTCTACCATTCGCCCGTTCCTCTTTGTCTATGTTGAGAAGCTTGACCTTCATTTCCGTTGTCCATTCTAATGATTTGCGCTGTGCGTTTTCCACTACATGGTCTTCTACTTGTTCTAATATTTGGTTTTGGTTGCTAGGTTCATTCTGCCTTCCCCACCCTTCTTTTTTAAATCTTCTTGCATTATCAGTCAAATTCTGTGCTGTTCTTCTACTCTCTGGATACTCTGCATCCCATCTGTCTTTTACTCGTTTCATAAAGTTTTTTCCTCTTTTCCTTTCTTGTGAATCTAATTCAACTATTCTGTGTTTCTGTTCTTCGGTCCACTCACGGTTGTTCAATATTTGAACAATGTTTTGATTTTTATGAATTGCTTCATTTTCAGCATCCATTTGTGCCACTGTATTATTAGCAATATCATGTATTAGTTGAAATTGATTATTATCTAAGTCCTCCATAAAATGTTTGATTTACACACGGGGATTAATCAGTCCATCCAGAGTTGCCCGGTTCTCTGGATAAGGCTTATAATTTTGATAGGGACGCCACTTCTACCAGATTCCGCGATCAGTGACCTCATAACGCTGCAGCCATTCACCCATATCGGCACGGTACCTTCGGGTTGCGGGTATAATTGATCGTGTAACCTCCACTAGACAGGCTGTCAGCCAAGACTAAAGAGCCCCATCTGCCCTGGTTTTGAAATCAGAGTGTTCCCTTCTCCTAGGACAACTGCTTGAAACGCTAACGAGCTTGTCCTACCCGGGTTTTGAAGTCAAAGATTTTCCTTCTCCTAGGATGACTGCTGGCAACGCTAATGAGCTCATCCTGTCCAGAGGATAGATTATTTAAAGGCGCCTAAGACCCGCTGTTCGCCTCTTCTGCTGTTAGTTTGAAACAGTTCCATATCATTTTTGTTGCTAAGTGCAACTTCAAAATACAAGAAGTTTTGTTCTGAAGTTCAAAGTATGCTGCCCCAAAATATCTTTGACTTTACTATTCGTTATTTGAATAACACCCTTGTAACTCGGAAACATCTATCCAAATGGAACCTCACTCTATCATCTTCTTCCTCTTGCTGGTTTGAATCAGAAACCCTTCTTCATGTTGTCGCCGGCTGCAAACTTACCTTCAGGAAGGTCGTTATACTTGACGACACAACTTTGCATTACAGTTTTTAGCAGGAGCTGTAAAATCGCTTGAAGGTTATGCAATATACGCATATATCTGTGAATTCTTATCGCCATGTATTATAACTGGAGATGCCTTGAGGCCTGATTTGCTCTCAGTTACTCCACAACAACAGTTATACATACATGAATTGACGACGGGGTATGAAACAGACCTGGATAAAAGTGCTTCTCGCAAATATGGAAAATATCGTTCTTTAATTCGTGATTTACATTCCAGCTTTTAAAAAGTTTGCTTCGTAAATCTTTCCATTAGCTCTTTAGATATATTCGGTCAATGTTGTATTAGTTTCAGTGAAATGTGCAACGCTTTAAACATCGACAACAAACACCAGCGCTTTCTTTTCATCAAAAAATGAAATGTTTCTATTTGATTATGCTTTTAGTTCAGGTAATTTTAAGTGGTTTACCGGAGCAAATCCAAGACTCCCAGGTATAGACAATGTTCAGAATATGAAGAGAGTTTTTCTGATTATGTGAGCACTGCTAAGGTCTTGGTCTTGAGCCATTCCACAAGAAAAGTTATTGAGTAAAGTAAAAATGTTTGTTTTTTAAATTTTTAATCAAAAATACGATTTATATCTTTATTTGTTGGGCAACATTGGATGGCCGTATCGTTTAAGAGATGTTAGAGATCTCCTTGATATTACACTGTGTAGCTGATAAGCCTGTAATAAATTATTAAATTGATCACTGTAGATAAAATGTCTTAAATGACAACCTACAGTTTTCATAGTCGGTAGTGATTCTATTATTTTTTTTATTGTGTAGTATAGTAACTCATGTTCACTATACAATTAGTTGGGGTTCAATTTGTACCTGAAGTACGTAATGTTTGGGTATAGTTATATATATAATTATATCTCTTCTTATCATTTTTAAAGAATTAAAAAAAAGAGCACACTGTGGTTGTTAGAATGCCCACAAAAGATGTTAAAACACTATTGTGATTGCCAATTAGATGACCAGACACCTGTACTCTTAGATGAGTTAATCTCAGCATGATTTCGTGGTCCATATTATTAAACAGCCAATCACCTTTATTGTAATCACTAAAATGTTATTTCCGTTATTTATTTCTTTGGTGACTATCATCTGTTTTTGTTTTTTTGGACATTTACAAATAATGTCTTCTGTGGGAGACCATTTCGACGTTTTACTGAACATCTGTTGATGGATTCTTGAACAATTTCTTTTCTATGGTGTGCTATTATTTTTCCTATTCACATTAGCATGCGACAACCGTAGTAAAGCAGTGCACAGAGATTATGGATCGATGTCTTTCCTAGTCCCCGCGACCGCAATTTGTGTGAAAACACATTTTTTAACGATTTACCAATTTTTTGAATTACAATATTCGAAAACAAAAACGGGATGTTACAAAGCTTTGTACACAGGTTAGAAGCGCTTTTCCACTCTACACAAGAAAAATTGCCAAGAAATGTAAAGTAACTTTTTGATAAAAGAGGGTAAAGTTAGAAAAATCACTGAAAAGAAGAAGAAATCGAATTGGAAAGTGGAAAAAACCTACTATTCGAAGTTCATTAGAACAAAAAAGGGAAATGACAGAATTAGAGGTATAATTGATAAAACTTGATTTTTTTAGCTGCCAGTTTTTCCGTGGAATGTTTGCTACCAGAAGATAGGGTTTGAAAATAGTTGTTAGTTACATTGTTACCTACATTGGAGTGAGATGGCTGTATCTGAACCTGAAACCCCCAAAGCTTCTTTTTTTCTTGCTCCTTTGCTACTTTTTTTCCTTGTCTTTGTATTAAATTCTCTCCTTGTTCTTCTTCCCCTTCTTTTCTTCTTCTTTTTATTTTCCTCTTCCCATTTTCCCCTTTTTACCACTTTTATCCCTTTTACGGCTACTTTTTATTTATTCCTTTATCAATATCATATTCGGGTTTACAGCACGGGTCGACCTCCGTCGAATACCATAATTAACATCTTCCTAATCGTGATCTCGGTATGTCTTTACTACCAATTTTTGCCAGCATGGTGTGTGTATTGTGACTTTGTTCTTCTGCATACATATCCAAAGCAGCTTTGGCCATTCTCCCATCCCTTTACATCACTGGTGCTCAGCTTTACCTTCATACTAATGTTAACATTTTACCGATAGTCGAAAAGGAATACATTCTATACTGTGGCATCTTCATTCCTGTTATTGAGGGTCCTGGAGATAAGAGGAGCCTTGTTGGTACCAACCTTACAGGAGTAGTTTATTGTCTAGAGGAGCATGCGTTACCTTGCACCTATCAATGACGTCAGAATTATGATTTTGATGATAATAATGATTATGATAATAATGATTCCTTCCCGATTTCTGACAGAATGAAGATTAGACTCCAAATCTTTGGCAACTTCGTGTTGTTCCTGATTAGTTGTCTTGTGGGCAATACAGCTTAAAAATAGTATCACAAGTATAATTGTTGATGAACTGAAGCAAGACCGAAAAAAGAGAGCAAAAAGAGAAGAAAAGAGAGGAAAAAGACAAAAAAGGGCTAAAAAAGAAAGAGCAATTAAGGTTTGAATTATAGTAGAGCCTTAAGGAATGCTAATGTTTATTGAATGACCATCGGGCGCAATGCTATACAATTTGACGCGTATATTACGAGCTAAGTAAAGGAACTAATGATACCAGTGGCCGTTTCACCAATACCATAAACAGAAAGCTTTTGAAGCACGCCAACATGCCAGAATTTTACTTGTTTTTATTTGTATGGAGTTTTTGTATCAATATTTTTGTTATATGAAAAGAGGACCAGCAGAACGGACAAAGTGCGTGGACTCCGTGAAGCTTTCTATAGACACAACCTTCCCAACTTGATGAACCTCTTGGTAACCGTTTTTTATTTTCCAGAAGCAGNTCAATCCTAATTGATCTTCCTTCAAACTGCATTCTGACTCCTACTTCTGCCATGGTCATGATTGATTCCGTTACTATCGCGTTCTTCTCCTCTTTCATCTCTCTTATCCATGCTGCTTCAATCCATTGTTTACTTGACTTCGCTATATAACATGCAACTCGTAATCTTGTTTCTTTGTACACATCTCTCATTGATTTCAACCCTCTTCCACCTTTTTCTCTCTTTAAATATAAACGTTTATCACTTGCTTGTCTCCCTAACACGTTCTTTTCTCCTAACTGTCTTCTAATCACCTGACCCAGTTCTTTTGGTTTACCAATGTTGAATTTACATATATTTATTGCATACCCTGCCACTGGTATCACCTCCACGTTGATTGCCTTGATTAAATTTGAATAATTTAATTCAGTATTTACAAGCATTTTAATTCTCTTCAAAATCCCTTTCTTTACTCTGATGAATACACTCTTTGTTTTTATACCATAAGCCTGCTCAATTCCCAGGAACTGGTAAATTTCATTTTCATCCGGATCCATGGTCTTCATTCTCTCTGCACATTTAGATACTCCATAAGCAGCTCCGGTGTCATGGCTGGCATGAACTATCACCTCGTTTACGATTTTAAGGGCATTATGACTTTCTTGGTATACCTTTAAATCATCCACAAACAAACTTTCTGTTCTCTTCACTAATCGATTTCCTGGTTCTCCCATTCGGTACCCTCTAGTGTGCTGGAGTAATATACAAACCGGAATCTCGCTTATACAGAATGCTGCTGGGGAACAACAATCTCCTTGTAAGAATCCAGGCATAATTTGAATCCACCTGCTTATCATCCAGTCATGATGTACTCTGTCATAGGCGTTTTTGTAATCATAAAATGCTACTGCCAAGTTCCGATTATACTGCTTTACTTCTTCCATGATGCATCGATCAATTATCAATTGGTCCACTGCTCCTAACACCCCTTCCACTGCTCCAAGCTGTCCTTCGTTCCAGATTTCATTGATCATTGTGTGTTCTCTCATGTACTTTGCTACTAATCCTGAAAGAATTTTGTACGATGTATTAAGACATGTTATTGGACGATAGTTCTTTTCATCACTCAGATTTCTCGTCTTTGGTATTAACACCGTTCTTCCTGAGAGCCACCACTCTGGTATCATCCTTGTGTTTCTGTAAGTGTCCATAAAAGCTCTTCCCAGTACTTTTTGTGCGGGTTCGAACTTCTTCCACCAAAAGTTTTGTATACCGTCTACTCCTGCAGCTGTCGAATTTTTTCTCTTTACTATTTCCTTCTTTAATTTTTCCTCGGTGATTTCAAATTCAGCAACAACATTTACCTTTTCATTCAACTCAGATTTCACTTCCTCCATCCATGGCATATTTGGTGTTGGCTCGTTCTGCTCCCAAACTCCACTCCAGAATTGTAAAAACTTTTCCATTTCTGGCATTTCACCTTCGTGTTTATCTGCTCCTTCAAGTTTCCAAAAATAGCTTCTCTGATCTCTCTGGAACATGATATTATCCTTCTTCCTTTGTCCCTTTTCAATATACTTTTGTAATTT
>RDPX01000009.1:5877607-5888980 GCA_003991215.1 Morbakka virulenta | reverse complement strand
TTCGTAAATCTTTCCATTAGCTCTTTAGATATATTCGGTCAATGTTGTATTAGTTTCAGTGAAATGTGCAACGCTTTAAACATCGACAACAAACACCAGCGCTTTCTTTTCATCAAAAAATGAAATGTTTCTATTTGATTATGCTTTTAGTTCAGGTAATTTTAAGTGGTTTACCGGAGCAAATCCAAGACTCCCAGGTATAGACAATGTTCAGAATATGAAGAGAGTTTTTCTGATTATGTGAGCACTGCTAAGGTCTTGGTCTTGAGCCATTCCACAAGAAAAGTTATTGAGTAAAGTAAAAATGTTTGTTTTTTAAATTTTTAATCAAAAATACGATTTATATCTTTATTTGTTGGGCAACATTGGATGGCCGTATCGTTTAAGAGATGTTAGAGATCTCCTTGATATTACACTGTGTAGCTGATAAGCCTGTAATAAATTATTAAATTGATCACTGTAGATAAAATGTCTTAAATGACAACCTACAGTTTTCATAGTCGGTAGTGATTCTATTATTTTTTTTATTGTGTAGTATAGTAACTCATGTTCACTATACAATTAGTTGGGGTTCAATTTGTACCTGAAGCACGTAATGTTTGGGTATAGTTATATATATAATTATATCTCTTCTTATCATTTTTAAAGAATTAAAAAAAAGAGCACACTGTGGTTGTTAGAATGCCCACAAAAGATGTTAAAACACTATTGTGATTGCCAATTAGATGACCAGACACCTGTACTCTTAGATGAGTTAATCTCAGCATGATTTCGTGGTCCATATTATTAAACAGCCAATCACCTTTATTGTAATCACTAAAATGTTATTTCCGTTATTTATTTCTTTGGTGACTATCATCTGTTTTTGTTTTTTTGGACATTTACAAATAATGTCTTCTGTGGGAGACCATTTCGACGTTTTACTGAACATCTGTTGATGGATTCTTGAACAATTTCTTTTCTATGGTGTGCTATTATTTTTCCTATTCACATTAGCATGCGACAACCGTAGTAAAGCAGTGCACAGAGATTATGGATCGATGTCTTTCCTAGTCCCCGCGACCGCAATTTGTGTGAAAACACATTTTTTAACGATTTACCAATTTTTTGAATTACAATATTCGAAAACAAAAACGGGATGTTACAAAGCTTTGTACACAGGTTAGAAGCGCTTTTCCACTCTACACAAGAAAAATTGCCAAGAAATGTAAAGTAACTTTTTGATAAAAGAGGGTAAAGTTAGAAAAATCACTGAAAAGAAGAAGAAATCGAATTGGAAAGTGGAAAAAACCTACTATTCGAAGTTCATTAGAACAAAAAAGGGAAATGACAGAATTAGAGGTATAATTGATAAAACTTGATTTTTTTAGCTGCCAGTTTTTCCGTGGAATGTTTGCTACCAGAAGATAGGGTTTGAAAATAGTTGTTAGTTACATTGTTACCTACATTGGAGTGAGATGGCTGTATCTGAACCTGAAACCCCCAAAGCTTCTTTTTTTCTTGCTCCTTTGCTACTTTTTTTCCTTGTCTTTGTATTAAATTCTCTCCTTGTTCTTCTTCCCCTTCTTTTCTTCTTCTTTTTATTTTCCTCTTCCCATTTTCCCCTTTTTACCACTTTTATCCCTTTTACGGCTACTTTTTATTTATTCCTTTATCAATATCATATTCGGGTTTACAGCACGGGTCGACCTCCGTCGAATACCATAATTAACATCTTCCTAATCGTGATCTCGGTATGTCTTTACTACCAATTTTTGCCAGCATGGTGTGTGTATTGTGACTTTGTTCTTCTGCATACATATCCAAAGCAGCTTTGGCCATTCTCCCATCCCTTTACATCACTGGTGCTCAGCTTTACCTTCATACTAATGTTAACATTTTACCGATAGTCGAAAAGGAATACATTCTATACTGTGGCATCTTCATTCCTGTTATTGAGGGTCCTGGAGATAAGAGGAGCCTTGTTGGTACCAACCTTACAGGAGTAGTTTATTGTCTAGAGGAGCATGCGTTACCTTGCACCTATCAATGACGTCAGAATTATGATTTTGATGATAATAATGATTATGATAATAATGATTCCTTCCCGATTTCTGACAGAATGAAGATTAGACTCCAAATCTTTGGCAACTTCGTGTTGTTCCTGATTAGTTGTCTTGTGGGCAATACAGCTTAAAAATAGTATCACAAGTATAATTGTTGATGAACTGAAGCAAGACCGAAAAAAGAGAGCAAAAAGAGAAGAAAAGAGAGGAAAAAGACAAAAAAGGGCTAAAAAAGAAAGAGCAATTAAGGTTTGAATTATAGTAGAGCCTTAAGGAATGCTAATGTTTATTGAATGACCATCGGGCGCAATGCTATACAATTTGACGCGTATATTACGAGCTAAGTAAAGGAACTAATGATACCAGTGGCCGTTTCACCAATACCATAAACAGAAAGCTTTTGAAGCACGCCAACATGCCAGAATTTTACTTGTTTTTATTTGTATGGAGTTTTTGTATCAATATTTTTGTTATATGAAAAGAGGACCAGCAGCTACCAGGTATCTTTGCCCTATTTGCAGTCACCGACAGATTAGCAATAGTGATACCAATAATAACTATAAAATTGCCAGTTATAAATATATATCGATAAGTTCTTCTACATTAATTTGATTTACAGATACAGATCAGAATTTAAATCCATAACTTTAAAAGTTTTCCCTGCAATACCAAGCATCGTAATTCAATTACCTTTTCAAGAAACATTTTTGTCTTTGACACTATCATTGAAACGTATCAATGCTACACGAAGAGCTACTTTTGAGTATCTGAAAATAAATATTTTGGAAAGAGTAAGGATCTGTAATTTGTCAGTTATTTATCTTTGATCCCCCAAATGGATTTCCATATGCGTATAACCAAGTAGCGTTGTGGTTTAAACAGACCACCCTTCCATCGACCTTTATATTGCCCAAAAGTCGTTGTACTGAAAACACCAAGCTACAAAGGCACAGTTTATTTAGGACTATGTCATGATATTTAATGGTAATCCAGTAGTGCCACACAGAGAAACCTGGACTAAGAAATTTAGGGAAAAAACAGGGAATCTAAATACCTTTTATCATGAGAGAATCAGCCTCGATCCTGCTAAACATTTGTTCAAGTCCAACAGTTAGCATCAAAGAAAGTAGTTTCACTCAAACTTTTGCCCAAATTCACTTTCTTCCCTCTAAAGCAAAAAAAAGGACAACAGAAATGCTAATAGTTAACATTGTTTCGCTTGTAATCCGTCGTCTGTTTGACAGATGATTCATAAATAGCAAAAATTTTGGTCTTATCATTTTTTGGGTCAGATAGGTCAATGGTAGAAAAGGGTTTTGAAAACTTTTGAATTTTCACAAATGTATTGATAAAAGTCTTCATTAGTTACCTTCCAGATTGGTTGATTTATATATGTAGTAGCATTCATTATAAACCCCAACCTCACGTGATGACCCTATCTTCTTTTTGAAATAACTCGATAATTGCTTGACGTTCTCATTCCTTAAGACTGCCCAGCCCTGCGGAAGTGCTGTCTCCGATCGGGAGGTTGGCGATCCTGGATCTCAATCTCTGTCGGTCCAGCGGCTCGCGTCGCCTTAGCTCCACTTGCGTTAGCTGTGGTGTGTAGGCTATCCTAACCGACCACTTCTGCCTTTGTCGTCCACGAGCCGTCTTCCCAGGAATATTTCCTTCAAGGATGACACGTTGTGTTCCCGTATGTCATAATATGTGACCAAAGTATGAAAACAGTCGTTTCATAATGATTTTCTAGTAGGCACTTTCCTGTTCCAATTATGCCCAGTATCCCATCATTCATTTTCAGTTCTGCCCAGCTCACTCTCAGAAGTAGTCGGTAACACCACATCCCGAACGCCTGTAACCTTTTTTCCATCGTAGATGTCATAGTCCACACTTGACAGCAGTAGAGTAGAGTGGACCAAACGTATGTTTTTGTTAGTCTTAAGCATAGCGACAGATCGATTTTGCGATACATCAGGGCTTTACGGAAAGGAGTTGAATACTGATTTCTCCATGGTTATACGAATCTTTATTTTTTCTTCTCGACGACCATCGCTTGAAACAGTATGTTCGAAAAGCTTGAATCTGTCTACTTGCTCTAGTACTCTTCCATTTGAGACGATGTCGGAGACGATTGCTGTTGGTAATTTGCGCACTGTCATTATTTTTGTCTTCTCCAAGTCGAGTTTGTTTCAGTCCAGTGCCTCTGCTTTCTAGATCTATATCGTGTAAGATCTTACCCAGTTTTGCTTCCGAGTTGGCATTGAGGGTATTGTCATCAGCTTATCCAGTTAATGTTTCTTCCTCCTACTATTATGCCTTCCATGTCATTAATACTAATTGTTATTTTTTTCTGAATACAAGTTATACAGCCTCGGTGACAGGACACCCCAGGTGAACTCTTCTGTCTATAGTGATGAAGTCGCAGCAGCTGTTCCCAATTCTTACCGGAGCCACCTGGTTCCAATATAGATTGATGATGATCCTTAAGTCCTTCCTGGTCAATATTTGTGCATTGTAGATCTTGAATAAGCTGGTCGTTTCTAACCCTATCAAATGCTTTTCTGTACTCTTTGAAACAAATATGCACTGTATTTTTCATCCTGATTGCTCGCTTTAGTTAGTTTCTTACGCAGGACACAGCTTCTCTTAGTCCTTTGCCTTTACGAAAGCCAAATTGATTCTCTGTAAGCTCGAATTCCACCTTTTCCCTGATGCGCTCGTGAACAATTTTCAGTAAAATTTTTGTTACCTGACTCATGACAGTGATTGCTCTGAAATCCTTACAGTTTTTAGCTCCAGGTTTTTTCGGTAGTGTAATGAAGATGGACCTTGTCAAATCCTTTCGAATAATTCCTTCAGTCCTGTTTCTCCCATTTGCTTTAGACGTTTGGTACATATCCTATCCTTTCCAGCTGCTTTGTTGAAACGTAGCCTTTTTATCGCTGCAGAAAAGTCGGCTTCCATATTTCCGGGCCCACTGGTGCAGTCCAGAACAGTCAGTTCGTCCTTTGCTCTGTCATTATCCGAGTATAGCTCCTTAATAATGTATTTCTCCCAACGCCATGCTACATCTTCAGAACAGAACAACATCTTCCCATCTTTGCCATTGATGCAAAAACCTGCCTTCATGTTTCTTTTGTCTGACAACTCTTTTGCAAGCTGTTGCAAAGTACTTGCCAGTCCTTGCTATTGTGCTGACAGGCCGCCTCTTCTATATCTATGCACTTGTTCTCGATCCACTAATCTTTACCTTTTATGCATTCCATCTTCACACGCTGATTTGAAACTTTGTATTTGCTTTTGCCCTTGACTTTTTGTCTCTCCTCCATGAGTTTCAGGATGTCCTTATTCATCCAACCTTTTCTTTTCCTGCGCTTCTTTTCTGGTAATACCTTCTCTCCAGCTTTGGTAATTACATTTTTGAAGCAATTCCAGTGAGCTTCTCTACCTCCTTCTACTTCCCCTATCACAATTGTTTCAAGTAACGTGAATCAATTTGTGACTTCGGTGTTGAACTTCGACTGAATTCCTTTTCTTTTCGTTTTCGCAAAATCCAGTACAAGTGGCTTTACGGTTTCCTTGGTAGGCTTATTCAGCTTCGCTAGTATCTTGAAGATTACAAGCACATGGTCAGAATCTATGTCTCCGCCGGGGTATCTTGTACAGCTTTTTATAAAATATCGGAGCCTCCTTTTGATCACTCTGTAGTCTATTTGGTTTCTGTGGAGGTCACCAGGACTTTTCCATATGTAAAGTCTCCTCTTATGCAGCTTGAAAAATGTATGTATGATTGCAAGATCATTCTCATCACAAAACTCCATCTTCCTGCTTCCACGTTTCTTGTACCAAGACCCTAATTTCCTACCACACCATCATCTTTGCCTGAACCTACTTTGACATTCGTGTCGCCCATGATCATAAGCACTTCATCCCACTTCGTCTCGTTCATCACTTTTTCCAAATCTTCAAAGAACACTTTTATTTCTTCATCAGAGTGATCTGTGCTTGATGTATAGACTTGAAGAAAACAAATGTTGAATGCTTTTCCATTATTTTGGCTACTATGATTCTTTCCTAGACTGGCCGAAAACCTGGCATCCTTTTCAATAACGATGAATTTGTAAGGAATCCTACTCCTTTCAAGTGCACTTAACTTACCCCCATTACGCCACATTTCCAACGTTTGGGTTCTAGAACGAGGCTGCCCAGTTTCCCTGGTTTATATAAAGTTCGCACATTCCATGTGCCTACTTTAGAAAGAATTCGAAACTGAGCTGTCATCGATATCATCACTACTACCCTTCAATGCACCCTCTTGACAATGTGCAAGCGTGCCAGCTGAAGGGGTTACAGATTCCATGCTATAACTAGCAGTACTATTTAAGATTTCCATGGTTGACAATGAAAGTGTAAGTGGTAGTTTTTCACACCTTTTCATGATGACCGGCCACAAACGTTTATCGCGCCTACGTTGTGCCCTATGTGTGTCACATAATTCGCTGCTCCATCTTCAGTGCTAGTGGCCAAGATGCCTCATTTGCCACATCCGCTGTCACAGTCTTCGTACACTTAGGGAAGGTGACCTTTTCTAATTGGATAAGTCCAAGCCCCTTACTACGTTTAGTTCTCCAGCTGAAGCGATTCACTGGGTTGTGGCCGCTTCCGTGGACTGGCAGCTACTTGGAGCCCGTAGCGAAAGTTGAGTGATTAAGAAGAGGTCCCTTGTGCCTAGCCATTGGTAAAGACCAATGCAGCTGCCAGAGCATCACAGGTAGTACCTCCACCAATACACCCCATAGAACCCTTCTTAAAGAGTACTCTTTTTTATTATGATATAGTTTTTATAGTTCAATTTTGGAAGTTGAATTTATGCTTTTTTCTTGGTATACCGCAGAGTCGTATGCAAACGCTGGGAATATCGAGTCATACACCACAATGTGTGACCATCAAGCCCAGTCAATGCCAGCATTAAGGCCGCTCCATTGAGTAGTATCTGTTGTATCTATCACTTATTTGGGTCGTCCTCTGGTGACCCAACACGTGTTGAATCATAGTGTGGAGCTGCTAACTGGAAAAACTTTGTGAGTGCCACAGTGTTTTTTATTAATATTTTCCCTCCTTTTGAACTATTGCATTATTTGTTCAGAAAGTCATTAAGCTAATTCCCATGAAGAGTGAAGCTAAAAAGAATTGAAATCATTGCTGTCGCTGCCTATTTTTTACCGTATTGGCCCGAGGGAAAAGTTTAGATCCATATTATTGAAATTCACTGACAAAAAACGTTCGATAAATGTGTGGTCTTATCTCACGAGGCCATTCGTGTGTGTGTGTGTGTGTGTGTGTGTGTGTGTGTGTGTGTATCTGTGTATCTCTGTGTGTATCTTTTTGTGCCTGTGTTTCTATCTGTGTGTGCCTGTGTTTGTGTCTGTGTGTTCCTGTGTTTGTATCTCTGTGTGCCTGTGTTTGTATCTGTGTGTGCCTGTGTTTGTGTGTGTATGTAATTATGTATTTATGTGTGTATGCATGTATGTATGTATGTATGTATGTATGTATGTATGAATGTAAGTATGAATGTATTTATGTATGTAAGTATGTATGTATGTAAGTATGTATGTATGCATGTATCTATGTATGTATGTATGTATGTATGTATCTATGTATGTATGTATCTATGTATGTGTGTATGTATGTGTGTATGTATTAAAGTGATGCTCACGGTGCAGAAAATAAGAAACGGGAAGACTTATAAACCAATTATAACCGTGGTATAAAAAGCAAATATAGCCTTGTATGTAAACCTGAATTCTAACTAAAGATGACCTCCAGATTATGAGCTTGTTATTGTACTGTAGCAACATATTTTGGCAGAAATATTTAAACACTCGAGCAAAGACAACTGAAGCCAGTTGTGGTGAATTTTAAGTTCTCATCTGATGCTTCCAAACCCTATCTTTGTTTTATATATTTTAATACAACCAGCTTGGAAGGATGGTCTTTAACGATAGAAATGTCTAGATAAGCCAGACTTCGATAACATCATCTAACATTGCAAGTCCCGATGTAATATGTATCAATACAATCTGCAGTGTACAGGTGCGACCTCCCGACAGAGGCACATCGATTCAGACCAGTCTCAGGTCTTACAACTACGCCTATTCTTGGGAGTCAGAAATCTCAAGAGACGTCTTTAAGGTCACCTGCTCTTTGTAATATGCGGCGAGTAATATGAAGTAACATCAATAAGCATTAGAAATCCCTGTACAAGTAGTTACAAACACAGTGTGTGATATACAGGTGTGACTTTCAGATAGAGGCAAACTGGTTTCGACTAATTTCATGTTCCATCATTACTCCTGGTAAACAGGTCTGTGTTTGTCACTAGGCTGCAAATTTGAGAACTTTATTTATCACGGACGGCAGTTTTGACTTTTACATCATGGCATTTCATTATTATTTGATGGACATTTTTGTTCCTGGACTTCTAATTTTTCAGATTTCTTGTAAACAAATTACAATGGTGTCTTAATTTTTTCAAAAATGTTTTCTGCTCCATAATAGAAAATGAGATAACGTACAATAATTAAAAACAGATAAAGAGGAACAAGTTTGCGGTTCATTAATGTGCAAAGTATTGTGTTTTTTAAACAGTAAAATCCTCTTTCCCTGACAGGTTTTAGAAAAAGGATAAACTTATGTGAATTTAACGGATTTGTTTTTTGAAAATAGATGTTCTTAAGCATCATGATCACAAAAAACTCTTTTCCGCCATATTATTTTATGATTCTTGATGTCTTTGTATCGGAGCTTTGTCCCTAATACTTTGGCTTAGGATTTTCTAATACCATATTCTATTTTTTAGTAATCAGTGTAGGCAGAATTTCTGTCCTTTTTGTTATGTTATTGTGCATTTAGGATGATACTCCGTGACATTAATATATTAAAAAGGTTCCAAACATGTTTGGATTATCTTAAGCCATCACTTTCCACAGGTATGTATTAAGACCACATTGTATGCATATTTTTCCTGAGAGATTATCTGATGAATTCGATACAATCAAAGGCTTAAATGCACCTGCGTATGAAAGAAGTACTGTCTGCAAGGCATTTTAATTTCGGCCTTATCACCAAACGGTGCCCATGTAGGTGTAACAACTACAGAAAAAAACTACTCGTATTAATATTTTAGCAACAGCTGGGTTTTTTCTTGGTTTATAGATGAAAAAGTTGTAAGGCGTATGGCATTCTGTGTTCATCCATCATTGTCAGCTTGTTACGACGTAGCAATTGTAATTTACTTAATGCAAGAGAAAGTGGAAGTGAGACATTCACTGTAGAAGTTTTGGTATAGTGTTTGGCCCTCAAAAGAGACGTTACAGTACAGCACCTTGCAATACAGCATGGTAATAAAAAATTGATTTTGAATGCACTACTAGAAAAGTATATTTTCTGATATGTTTTTCTGTTGTGGGAAGTATAGTATAAAGTTAAGGCAAAATTAAGGATACGTGAAATTTATTTTTTAAGTCGTGGATGTACCATGACAAGGAAGTTAAGTAGGGTAGCTGATGTGTTTACATTTGACGAACACGATGTACTTTGGTATAAACAGCATAAAAACCATGGGTAAGTGAAATTGTAGTGTTTTTGTAGGCTTGGTTTTGCATATTTCTAGTTTTAAAAAGTTGGCTTTTTATATGCATTGGCAGTTGGTACACATTGTGTATGAAATTGTAAATTGTGGAATAACATCTTTTTCCTGCCACTTTAGATTAGGATTGCCGCATTAGTGGTCCCCTTGGAATTCTTGTGTGTGGGCCTTCGCAAAAGATGACACTGAATTTATGTATGTATGTGTGTATGTATGTATTTATGTATATATATGTATGTATATGTGTATGTATGTATATATGTTTATGGATATGTATATATGTATGTATTTTATGGGATGTGTTTTTTATTTATTTTTGAAATAAAAAAATTTAAGTGAAAATTTGTTTTGCCCTGCCTTTCTTTCTAGATTTTTGAAAGAGATAATAAAATATGACGTTTTGCCCTGCCGAAACTTGTGCAAGAAATATTTTTTAAGACCATCGTTTGAATTATTTATGTTCTCATGCCAAGTTAATTTTTTTATTTTATTTGATTTGCTGGTATATAATAATTTAATTCTTGACGCAAACCCAATAATTGATACGGGGTTTTTGATAGAGCTCAAATAAGGATTAAACTACTTATCCATTGAGACACTCTATGTTTCGTTTTTAATCACTTTTGCTGTGGCACAGCGTTACAAGTGGGCTGTAAAAGCAAGTTGGGAGCTCTTCACATCCTGTGAACTGCGGTGACATTGTCAATTTTCAAGTGCGTTTCTGAATATTGAAGCAGGGGCAGGTTGTGCCGTTTATTATGTGGTGAACTCTGCGACCCTTGAAATCGAAAGAATGTGTGCATAATTATTTTCTACAATGCCTTCTGGTGTGTGTTCATACCATTTTCCTGCCCTCATAATTTCATAATTTGCACATAGTAACCAACGAACTATCATTGGTAGATTATCTTCTCTTTTTGGACCACCTCTATTGCCATGTAGTTAACTCTGTGTTTTACAAATTTTGTTTCCTCTTATTACTTACGCCTGTACAGCAAAAATTAAAATTTTTCATTATTGTTAATCTCCCAGCTGTAGAGTAATATTGTAATAATACTTATAATATTTATAATATTGTATTAAATTGCATGGTAAAATTACGTAAATGTGTGCAAATAGAATCAACGTCTGTAGAATATACTCTGAAATTAGCGAAATTTTTAGAAATTTTTAAAAAGAGGAATTGGCTCCCTGCCCCTACTCTGGCTACACATGAATAATTGAGATTTTTATTGAAGTGTCCTGATATTGCCTAACATTTGAATTTTTCCAATGAAAAGCTTCCCATTCTTGGAGCATTCACCTTGGCATGAAGTTTTAGTATTTATTACTTCGACGTTGCAAAATGCATTATATTCTTTAAGTAATGAATAATATATCAAAAATAGCTATATTTTGTTATGAGTACGAATTCAAAAAGTTAGTATCCATTAGAGAATTGTATTGTATATCTTCTGATGGAATGAAACCCTTATTTATACATATATGATTTAATAGCAATGCTATTTTTACAACAAACACCAACATCTACTACTACTACTACTACTACTACTACTACTACTACTACTACTACTACTACTACTACTACTACTACTACTCTACTACTAACTACTACTAACTACTACTACTACTACTACTACTACTACTACTAACTACTAACTACTACTACTACTACTA
>RDPX01000009.1:5857985-5872261 GCA_003991215.1 Morbakka virulenta | reverse complement strand
ATATATATATATATATATGTATATATATATATATATATATATATATATAGATATATATATATTTAGACATATCCACGAAGGAATGTGGCCCAATGGAGGCTGATGGAATTTCATGGGGTGTGAATACACTAAGATGATGAATTAATTTGGTCACATGTTTGGGTTTTTTTTCTTGAACCCGAGGGTAATGGTTTACCCCAGGAGATTGTGTAAAAATATAAAACGAAATCCAATCATTTTCATAAAAACGTTAGGTTGAAAAAGATAGTTGTTTTTTTGTTTGCTTATTATATGCACCTTGCTTACAATACCGCTCATTTTAGCGAACACTATATTTTAAACACATAGGAAAAGAGACTGGCTAAGCGTAGGAAGGGGGCGCTTAAAACCTGTGATACTTAGAAAATGTCATTGTTAGTATTACTTGTTGTTACAGTATGCTTGCCTATTCGAAATTAAATGATTCGTTTTTTGTTTGCTCGGGTAGACTTTTGAAACATTAACCGTTTTATATTGTAGGAGCATTGCAAGGGGAACAAACAGATTTTTTGGCCTCTCTCCGGAGGAAGAGCGATTGCAGCAGAAATGGAAAGAGAGGAGGATTCGTCATTGTTCGAAACGATATGGCAAAGTGAAAGAATCGGCGTACGATAGCATTGATTCTTCGAGCAAGTTTGGGGGCACTCCGTTTGGCGATGATGGCCGGCCTTCTTTCGCAAGTGACACTGCCACCTCACGATGGAAAATATTGGCTAGAAATTTGTCAACTGCGACTAGGAAGAGTAGAAGGGAATCCGTTCCTCTTATGGTGTGGAATACTCTGAAACGGCAGATGAGTAGCAAGGTATGCACCGTCTTCCATTTCCTAGATGCTTGATGATATAAATATAAGAAGTTGAGCTTTTTATAAAATCCTAATTATTTGTATTCACCTTAAATTGTTTTTCTGTTGGGTGCTGTCAAATCGTTTCCGACTCATGGTTAATCTGTTGATGGGCGCTTTACGCTTTACTATTATTATCATGGCGCTGTTCCTGCATTTTGTTGAGCGATTTCTCTGTTTCCTCACTCACCCCATCAATATACCTTATTTCCTGTGTGCCTCCTCTTTCTACTCTAGGGACTTGACTTAGCACTACTCTTTTCTCCATTCCTTTGGCTTTGATAACAAAGCCATTATGTGGCAGCCACTGTTTAATTATCATCTCTTCCATTGATGTTTCTGGCTATATATGCTCTGTTACCGATTTATTTGTTCCTTTAACTGTCCATGGGATTCTCAATAACCTGAGGGAGGAAAATATTTTTCTCCTCCCTCAGGTATATTTTTTTCCTTTCAACTTTCTGAAGGATTGACATACATACTCCATAACTGGAAAAACCTCGGTTTTTGCAATTCTTTGCTTGCTCTTTTCCCAAGTACTATTCAATGCTTGCACAAGCCAATTCCTGATCGATCCTTGCTCCAAAAAGTAGAAAGGAGTCAACCACTTTCACCTTATCGTTCATGATCCTAAAATTACCAATTTGAGTTGTTGACATGACGTTTGACTTCTAGGTGTCGAACTTCAGTCTGGCCTTTGCGTTTTGTCTTGGTCATTTTGAATTGCTTACTAGTATCTAGAAGTGGTATTCACTTTCGTAAAAATATTTAAACATTTTGAAGTGAAACTCATAAAAATAGGCAGGATTTTGTTATTCAGACGAACCCGACTACCGCGTGAGGGTTTTTTTGGTAGGGCAGGGTGTTATCTAAGGTCTAAACTTAGCATGACCTGAAGCCATTTCAGTAGAAAAATACTTAACTTTTTCGGAATTTGCGTTAATGGGGTTTGGATCAATAACTTTAGCCTCAGAATCGTGGAAAAGGTTAAATATTTTCACAGTGTATAAGTTCGGGCTAGCAGAAGCAAGAACCACACCAGAAATTAGTCTTTTCAATGTGGAGATTTGCAATTTGAGGTACAATAATTGCATGAAGCTTAAAACGTGACTTAAATTATGGTCGCCACACTTTCTTTTTAACCGTGCTATTTTCTACTACTGCAATGTACATCAGTCAACTTGAAATATTTTGTTTGTCTGCACTTAAAATTAATACTATTTCGATATTATTTTTTATTGAGACTTATTCTTGATTTTCGTTTCTTTGTCAGTTATTATCAGTTAGTTTACGTGGGTTCTCGCCTTGAACACGGAACTCCTTGAAATTACACCATGTTCTGTTTCCACAAACACGGCTCTTTAACATGTTTCCGTATCTTTTGTAGACGATAAAAAAATCCCTAGCGTATATGCTTTGTAAATACTTGAGTAGCTTATACCTTGGTTTGTTGAGTTGTAATAGCAGATATATTTCTAATCGTAAATTGTTGCCAATTGTAAGTTGTGTGAAACGTTTTCGTTGCAGCTTCGTACAAAAATTACATAACAATCAGTGTGAAATTTAAACCTCGAAGAAACAGTCACAGAAGATTGTAAAAAATTATTTAATTTTGTGCAAGTATAGGATACAACCTTACCAACGTAACTCCGGTAGCTTAGTTGATAGAGTAGATGGCCGTGAAAGCTATACAACAAGAAAGGGGCAGTAGCAAATTGTGTGTATAGCAGCTCAAATATTGGTTTTTGATAAGTATTTGTATTTAATTCATTGCTATATTGCTAAGCATCCACAAGATATAACGTCCATTTCATTAAGTGCTTATATTTCAAAAAGTTTCAAATGTACAATTTTAGAAAGTCGGCACAAAAGCTATTCGCTTTGTAGAAGTGTTTTAATGTTTACCTTTGAAGCGAATATAAGACTAAGTACATGGCGAATTATGTGGTTGGACCAATAGGAATTGATTGCCGCCAGTACTAGTACACTTTGTTTGTCTGCGGCGGAGGAACTAGAAGTTACTTAACATTTTAATTTATCTACAAAAGCAGGTGCAAAGGAAAAACGCTATTATTATATTTGGGTTTTTTATTTGTATAAGCCAATACTGCACTAGATATTGGAAGATATACTATATATTTACTCTAGAAAAGGGAGCAGAGTGTGTTACTAAGGTATGCACGTCACGGAGAATGAAAAATTGCTCTCAGAACAGCTTGAGTAACTTACTTTCTACTCTTTTTTTAAGTTTTAAAGAGTATAATAGCAAAATGTTAGCAGATTTGGCAATTTTTTTCTTTGCTGGCACCTCTTCACCTTTGAAGCAGTGGGAATTTTTTGTTGACCCTGAAGTGTACCTTTAAGCTCTTAAAAATGAGACAAGAAGTGGGTGTAACGTTTAACCGTCACAAGACCAAACTCGTGCTTTAGGAAGCGGAGTCCCTGTATGCATCTTAAAACGTAGGCCTGAGGTATTATACGGTCGGGCAATTAAACAGCTTTGGGATAGGTCTTCTTTGAAAATGGTATCACATCTGATCTATTTGGCCTTCTTTAGTATAATCAGTTTNCTTGGTTTGTTGAGTTGTAATAGCAGATATATTTCTAATCGTAAATTGTTGCCAATTGTAAGTTGTGTGAAACGTTTTCGTTGCAGCTTCGAACAAAAATTACATAACAATCAGTGTGAAATTTAAACCTCGGAGAAACAGTCACAGAAGATTGTAAAAAATTATTTAATTTTGTGCAAGTATAGGATACAACCTTACCAACGTAACTCCGGTAGCTTAGTTGATAGAGTAGATGGCCGTGAAAGCTATACAACAAGAAAGGGGCAGTAGCAAATTGTGTGTATAGCAGCTCAAATATTGGTTTTTGATAAGTATTTGTATTTAATTCATTGCTATATTGCTAAGCATCCACAAGATATAACGTCCATTTCATTAAGTGCTTATATTTCAAAAAGTTTCAAATGTACAATTTTAGAAAGTCGGCACAAAAGCTATTCGCTTTGTAGAAGTGTTTTAATGTTTACCTTTGAAGCGAATATAAGACTAAGTACATGGCGAATTATGTGGTTGGACCAATAGGAATTGATTGCCGCCAGTACTAGTACACTTTGTTTGTCTGCGGCGGAGGAACTAGAAGTTACTTAACATTTTAATTTATCTACAAAAGCAGGTGCAAAGGAAAAACGCTATTATTATATTTGGGTTTTTTATTTGTATAAGCCAATACTGCACTAGATATTGGAAGATATACTATATATTTACTCTAGAAAAGGGAGCAGAGTGTGTTACTAAGGTATGCACGTCACGGAGAATGAAAAATTGCTCTCAGAACAGCTTGAGTAACTTACTTTCTACTCTTTTTTTAAGTTTTAAAGAGTATAATAGCAAAATGTTAGCAGATTTGGCAATTTTTTTCTTTGCTGGCATCTCTTCACCTTTGAAGCAGTGGGAATTTTCTGTTGACCCTGAAGTGTACCTTTAAGCTCTTAAAAATGAGACAAGAAGTGGGTGTAACGTTTAACCGTCACAAGACCAAACTCGTGCTTTAGGAAGCGGAGTCCCTGTATGCATCTTAAAACGTAGGCCTGAGGTATTATACGGTCGGGCAATTAAACAGCTTTGGGATAGGTCTTCTTTGAAAATGGTATCACATCTGATCTATTTGGCCTTCTTTAGTATAATCAGTTTGTTACACGTGCTTCCTATGTGGTTTGTCATTGTATAAGTCAAGCGTTTAACTTGACTTGTTTGACTTTTTTGACTTTATACCATACTCCTACATGGATTCTTGCATATTTCATTTCTTCATAACTCTTTCAACTCATCCAGTCTTAAGCGGGTTTTTTGGCCAGTCAGTAGCGACATTCCTTTATCTCCACGGATCAGTTCAGTCCATCTTTTTTTTTTGTGGTCTGCTGCGAGGACCCTTGTCAAGATAGTTTACTTTGTGTGCTCTCCACACATTATTCTGCGGGTCTCTCCTTTCAACGTACCCAAACCAGTGTAATCTCCTCTGCCTGATCATGCTCAAAATATCCGTTTTAACTCCTAGGTCAAGGTTCTCAACGTTTCAAATTTTCCCACACTTAACACTTCCCTCTACTGTTGCTCTTAAACAGATATTTTCATAAACATGTCGTCCTTTTTCAGTACCCAAGTTTTGCAGGAGGTAGCTGTAGGGACGATCGGAACATATTACAATCTTTTTTAATGCAGTAATGTATGATTTTTCTAATCCAGGTTATCTTTTTAAGGTTATTCCAACCATCAATTTTCTTTGAAGTTGTTCAGATCTTGTGAGTGCCTCAGCTTCAAATCTAGGATTTCTAACCGTTCCTATTCAACTAATTCGTTGCTAAATCCTTTCTTTAACAGCTTACATAATTCAACATAGGATCCACTTTGGATGTTGTACTCCAGACGAATAACTCTGATTACCTTACCTTTCAGGTGGCTGAGGAGCACGTTCCTCTTTTCCTGGAACTTAGTAACTTGGATAAAAACGTCGAATGCGTTCAACTGGTCGTTCACGTCAGTTTCTCTGTCATAAGCAGATGCCTTGTTAAAAATTCCTCCTACAACTTGCTCTGTTGTTATGCTAGTGATAACTTTTATATTCTTTGGATCAAGTTAACAACTAGACCAATTCTGGTACACTTTGTAGTGTCTTGTGTCAGGATGTGTTACAAAACTGGAACTTGACAAATAAATACAACAAAGGTCTTTATCGTAATGCTATTGTTGTGCCTAACATAAGCAAGTCTTTCTGTCGTGGTACTTCATTACTCGAATTGTCGGACTTTGCAACTGCCTTCTTCCTATTTCTCTCCCGCCCCACCCCTTTTTTGGTACCGTTTGACTTGATCTTTTTTATGTCCAAAGAAAATTTATTCCTCTCATTATATCTTTCTTCCTCGCAGTTCCTTGCACTCAGTGGATTTACGCCTGGTGTAGAACCTTGCCCTAAACCTATGCCTAGATAAAGAAAAAGCGAAACAGCGTTGAAGGGAAGTCAATTACCTAATTCCTTAAGTGGAAAAAACTGGGGAAAATATTCTTCGCGGTGTGGAATGATGGAGTACATCAGGTCGTAAGGAAACCTTATGCTAAAAAGTCCCGGCCAACAGAATTAATATTTATTGTTACTGAATATGACTGCCAATAGAAGCTGCATGGCATTTTTGCATTGCAGTGCTTGAGTCAGAAAGTCGAACGAAATTGAAAAGCTAACGTGAGAGGGATATGCGTGGGTTTGTTGCTCGTGAAGTCTTAATACAAGACCATGTTGATCCTGGCGTTATGTTTGTTTTTGGAATAATAGTGATGCATTCTTTTTCAAGGCATTCCCCGTATGCTGCATATAAAAATATTATTTACCTCAGATGGAAACACGATTCCTTGCTTTTCTGCTTTTCAAAATCTACCTAACATTCAAGCGTCTGGAGTCTAATGCAGGACCTTTCGAAAGGCCTGAGCATATGACATTTTGATTTGGGCTTTTTTATGCGTGTCACTTTATTCACGCGCATTTTCAGCTGCCGCCTTTTTTATGACCAGTTACTTTTTCGATTGTACCAAGACTGGTGCCAAGCTCTTCAGGTTTGGAATATAGAAAAATGCTGGTGATCAGGGCGGTTTGAAATGTTTTGAAGTTGATACATCCATCTGTTAAGCCCTACTTTACCTCGCTGGGGGTCTGCCTTGAAATAGGTCTCTTTGCAGTTAATTTATTGGCCCCCCGTCTAGGATTGCGTGACTATTGTGATTCCTCACCAGTTTAGATTTTTGTAATTTGGTACCCATTTGTCCTATTGCCTGGCCTCAATAATTTTTTCTACCATCTGGTGTTTTTTTGTTCCAGGTCTAGTTTTCATAGTAAAGGTTTCTTACCATTTTGCCCATTTCTCTTCCCTGCTTTAGAGCATGTGGTAGTATTTAAAGAGTAGACGGCATGGGTTGGTTCGTAAATTTATCAGTAGTTTTGAACACCAACGTTTCTGATCGACTTCTTATTTTTCGAAAACAGCCAGCAGATGAAAATATGTTGACGATGTATGGCGGCCGAAGCTTCGCACCTGCTGATCTCGCATCAGAAAGTGAAGACGATATAAATGACGTGTTTCACGAAAGTTCTGGAGTTAGTGGTATGACGTCACCAGACAACGTTTTTTTCAGCTTTTCTGAAGACGATAGAAAAATGTCTTCGAATATCTTGTCTTCTGTGGCCGAAAGCAGTGTATTCGACCTGACAGACGGTGGAGCGCAGCCTAAAAGGGCCATATCGCCGGCATTGTAAGTAGTTCTTCGGCTTTTTTCCAGTTCTTGGCAGCATGTAATCATGAGTATTTTAATGTAGTACGTTTTAGTTTTTTATGGAGACCATCTGTCTACAGTTGCATATTCACCAGTTGCTGCTGCTGATGAAATTGATGACGATGTTGCTGATGATGATAATAATAATAATTATAATTATAATAATAATAATAATTATTATTATTATTATTATTATTGAATGAATAAAGCTTTGGTACAAGCCATAATACATAACTACCAAAAATTGCTAGTTAAAAATGCAAAACATGTTCTGATACATGAAACAACCATTCTCAAACCTAAGAGACAGCCTTACTCAGCGCAAGGGAAATTTCGAATCTGATTTTGTAATTCAAAAAAATTCTATTCATAACGTGCTTATTTATTTCAATCAATATCTTGTATTAGTCCTGAAAACACCTTTCGAATTATTGTTTCGCTATCTATTAATATTGTTTTTTGCATTTCCACAACTGTCCTGAAGAAAAGTTCTTCGTTTTCAAAAATGTTTTTTATGTCTTTCGTCACTTGTTTTATACCACCTCCAAGGGCGCCAATTATCACAGGTACAACCTTAATATCGTAGTCAGGTCGCCTTTCTCTCATTTCAAACGCCCACTGTCTATACTTAGCCATCCTTTCTAGACGCGTGTTCACAATGTTCCTTTGCTTAGGGCACGCCATGTTACATTTCCAGATCTTTTTCTTCTCTTTGTTCTCTATGGACAAATCCGGCCGTCTTGCTGTAGTTGTTTTTCGTAAGTTGAATTCAAAATCCCATACTACTTTTGCTTTGTGTTTTTCGATAGTCGTTCCTCTCTCGCATTTCTCTTTATACCAAACTGTACCTTGGTCGATAAGGTCATAGTTTTTAGCCCAAGCAGTTGTCATGATCATCAATGCTCTGTTGTGTCTCGCCAGGTATTTACTATTTGCTAGTACTGTACTTTACATCCAGCAACAAGATGTTCAACAGTTTCTTCTTTCTCTGTACACAGTCTACACCGTCGATCATCCATCAAGCCTCGCGCTACCTTCCAAGCTCTCGTCTCCACTCTCTGCTCTAACATCATCATGATTGCTGCAGTTTTTCTGCCATGTAAGTTCTGCTTGAGCCAAATATGACACTCTCCTTGTTCCTGATAAAATTGGCTTTTCTCTTCTTTGATCTTGTAGTCTTCAATCCTTTTTGTTTCCGTACCTTTTTGTAAGCTAGTCTTGACATTTTGCTATGTAGGTTTCCATTCTCTATCTTCCTCTATCACTCTATCATCAATCCTAATTGATCTTCCTTCAAACTGCATTCTGACTCC
Source organism: Morbakka virulenta (assembly GCA_003991215.1). Lineage (NCBI taxonomy): Eukaryota > Metazoa > Cnidaria > Cubozoa > Carybdeida > Carukiidae > Morbakka > Morbakka virulenta. The sequence continues at coordinate 5,863,742 of RDPX01000009.1, read as the reverse complement.
TACTTCTGCCATGGTCATGATTGATTCCGTTACTATCGCGTTCTTCTCCTCTTTCATCTCTCTTATCCATGCTGCTTCAATCCATTGTTTACTTGACTTCGCTATATAACATGGAACTCGTAATCTTGTTTCTTTGTACACATCTCTCATTGATTTCAACCCTCTTCCACCTTTTTCTCTCTTTAAATATAAACGTTCATCACTTGCTTGTCTCCCTAACACGTTCTTTTCTCCTAACTGTCTTCTAATCACCTGATCCAGTTCTTTTGGTTTACCAATGTTGAATTTACATATATTTATTGCATACCGTGCCACTGGTATCACGTCCATGTTGATTGCCTTGATTAAATTTGAATAATTTAATTCAGTATTTACAAGCATTTTTATTCTCTTCAAAATCTCTTTCTTTACTCTGATGAATACACTCTTTGTCTTTATACCATAAGCCTGCTCAATTCCCAGGAACTTGTAAATTTCATTTTCATCCGGATCCATGGTCTTCATTCTCTGTGCACATTTAGATACTCCATAAGCAGCTCGTGTCATGGCTGGCATGAACTATCACCTCGTTTACGATTTTAAGGGCATTATGACTTTCTTGGTATACCTTTAAATCATTCACAAACAAACTATGTGTTTTCTTCACTAATCGATTTCCTGGTTCTCCCATTCGGTACCCTCTAGTGTGCTGGAGTAATACACAAACAGGAATCTCGCTTATACATAATCCTACTGGGGAATAACTATCTCCTTGTAAGAGTCCAGACATAATTTGGATCCATCTGCTTATCATCTTTTTATTCCCGTCCCAGATCTCTAATCTCGTCCTCCATTTATTCATTAACTCTTTAAGCAATCTGATAACAGCTTTCGGTATTCCAATCCATTCATACACCCTTATCATCCAGTCATGATGTACTCTGTCATAGGCTTTTTTGTAATCATAAAATGCTACTGCCAAATTCCGATGATACTGCTTTACTTCTTCCATTATGCATCGATCAATTATCAATTGGTCCACTGTTCCTAGCACCCCTTCCACTGCTCCAAGCTGTCCTTTGTCCCAAATCTCATTGATCATTGTGTGTTCTCTCATGTACTTTGCTACTAATCCTGTAAGAATTTTGTACGATGTATTAAGACATGTTATTGGGCGATAGTTCTTTTCATCACTCAGGTTTCTTGTCTTTGGTATTAACACCGTTCTTCCTGAGGGCCACCACTCTGGTATCATCCTTGTGTTCCTATAAGTATCCATAAACGCTCTTCCCAGTGCTTTTTGTGCAGGTTCGAACTTCTTCCACCAAAAGTTTTGTATACCATCTACTCCTGGAGCTGTCCAATTTTTTCTCTTTACTATTTCCTTCTTCAATTTTTCCTCGGTGATTTCAAATTCAGCAACAACATTTACCTTTTCATTCAACTCAGATTTCACTTCCTCCATCCATGGCATATTTGGTGTTGGCTCGTTCTGCTCCCAAACTCCACTCCAGAATTGTAAAAACTTTTCCATTTCTGGCATTTCACCTTCGTGTTTATCTGCTCCTTCAAGTTTCCGAAAATAGCTTCTCTGATCTCTCTGAAACATGATATTATCCTTCTTCCTTTGTCCCTTTTCAATATACTTTTGTAATTTTACTTTCTTGTAACGCAGTTTATCAAGCCACTCTTCTTTCGCATTTTGCAGATTGAGGGTCGTTGTCTCTCTTTCATTCATACTCAGGGCTAGTTTCTTTAAAATACCTTTTTCTCTTTTCGTTGCTTTTCTTTGTTGTCTTCTCCGATGCAATTCATTGGCTGTCCGTGCAATATTCTGTCTCAGCTCTTTCATCTCAGTTCTGAGTTTACGCTCTCTTCTATTTCCTCCCTTTGCTTTCCTTTTGCCATTCTGGTTTACTTCTTTTGGCTTAATCCCACTTGCATAAGCTACTGCTTTTCCCATTGCATATACAATATCTGCAATTTCTGGAATAGTGTCAGCGTTTTGTAGGTATAGCCTAAGAATTTTAGTGGCTCTCTTTTCGACGTCATTGTTAATTTTGAGTTTTGGAAGTTTCTCTCGCGGTTCCAGATGGATCAGTGTGTAATGCTCCACGTTGTTCAATTCTGTTTGAAAATATCGTTCTGGTTCTTTATCTGCTTCCGTAAGGTCTTCATCTTCATCACACTGTTTTCCCTCACTTGCTCATCCCCTTCGTGGTTTCCCTCATTGCCTTCACTATTTAACTCACTGTTGTAGTTCATCTCTTGATTTTCTGCTACCCTTGTTTCTGGTACCTGTGGTACCTCCCTCTGTCTCACCAAAATTAAGTTTTTGATTTCCGGATATTTGTTTTTCAATCTCACAGCATTATCTCTTGCCAACTTGCTGATTGGTACTCTGGGTTTTTTACATTCCATCTCTCATTAACACGCTTCATGAAACCTCTATCATTCACCCGTTCCTTTTTCGTCTATGTTGAGGAGCGTGACCTTGATTTCCGTTGTCCATTCTAATGATTTGCACTGTCGGTCTTCCACTGGTTGGCCTTCTATTTGTTAAAAGATTTGGTTTTGATTGCCAGGTTCATTCTGCCTTCCCCACCCTTCTTTTTTGAATCTTCTCGCATTATCAATCAAATCCTGTGCTGTTCTTCTATTCTCTGGATACTCTGCATCTCACCTGTCTTTTACTCGTTTCATAAAGTTTTTTCCTGTTTTCCTTTCTTGTGAATCTTATTCAACTTGAATCTAATTTAACTATTCTGTGTTTCTGTTCTTCGGTCCACTCACGGTTGTTCAATATTTGAACAATGTTTTGATTGTTATGAATTGCTTCATTTTCAGCATCCATTTGTCCCACTGTATTATTACAAAAATCATGTATTGGTTGAAATTGATTATCTATTATATATATATATTAATATATATATATATATATATATAATATATATTAATATATATAATATATAATATATATTAATATATATAATATATATTATATATATATTATATATCTCCTTCTCCTTCATTACATCTCCAATACTTTTCTTAGGATTCTGGCTGTTCCTGGAATGCAGTTTTTTGCATATCTGCAGTAATACATGGAATACCAATCTTCACAAACCACTTCTCAAATCCTTTTGTTACACTTCCAAGGGCTCCTATTGCTACTGGCACTACTTGAACTTTCTTCATTTTCCAAAGTCTTGGTGCTTCTCTTTTCATGGCCTGATATTTTTCAACTTTTTCTTTTTCCCTTTCCTCTACCCTTCCACCTGCAGGCACTGCCATATCCACAATGATACAACTACTCATTTTCTTATCAATTAAGACAATGTCTGACCTCCTAGCCTCTATTACATTGTCACACTGTATATTGATGTCCCAGAGAAGTGTGACATCATCATTTTCGACAGCCTCTTCGGGATTATGTTCATACCACTTTTCTTGATGCCCCAGTCCATTTTTATTGCAAAGATCCCAATGGACTTTCTTGACAACATTATCGTGTTTTCTCTTGTACTCTTTTTGTGCAATCTTTTCACATCCACTATGTGTTGCACTGGCTCTTCTCTCTTCCTACGCGTTCTACAAGTAGATTGGATGTCACTTTTATCAATTCTATTCTTGATATACTTAGTTCTAATGGCCTGCTCTTGGGCGGCACATAGAAGGTCTTCCGTTTCACTTTTAAGATCACTTCTGGATAATCAATACCACATTTTCGCTTTGTCAACATTTTCAGTACAATCTGTGATGAATTGCCCATACATCTGCTTTTCCATCCATTTTTGCTTAGATCTTCAAATTTTTGCTTTTTGAATTTTTTTGTAGTAATCGTGCCTTCAGTAACAATCGTGCCGGAGCCACTAACACCTTTAATGAGGTTTTCGTCTGAGTTCAAAACGTAACAACCCAAACTATTTTCTTCCGCTCTGACTAAAAGCTCCACTTTACTCAGCCCTCTTCCACTTCCTCTCCTCTTCTTATACAACCTGTCAACGTCAGTCTTAGGGTGTAATGCTCCGTAGGTTCTCATCGTTTTTCTAGTCTTCGTGGTTATCCTTTATTACTACTATTTTTATTATTTTGAATTTTACTTTCTGCGTAGTTTATTACGTGCTTTAGTGCCGGGTCCAAACTACGGTCCCAAGGCTAGAGGGTAACTGTTGCTTTGTACTTTATTATAGTACACTCCATAGTATGTGTGTTGTTCCAAGGAGGGCTATCTTCATGATTGCTTGGATGTTTATTTTACCAGGGATTGTGTCGGTGTATTTTTCAAATCCCTTCTTCACAAGTCCCAAAGCTCCAATGACCACTGGTAATGTTGTAGTCTTTGTGCCCCACATCCTGTTGATTTCAATCTCTAGGTCTTTGTACCTTGACAGCTTTTCTGTTACTTTGACAGAGGTTTTCCGTTCAAATGGTATGGCCTTGTCGATAAGAATGCATTCTTTGCTTGTCTTGTTCTTGATGACGATTTCTGGCCTATTCGATTTGATCTCTCTGTCGGTCTGTATGGGCATGTCCCATAGTACTGTGATCTCGTCGTTCTCTGTGACTGTGTTGGGCTGATGTTCGTACCATTTGTCAGCTGTCTTTATTTTGTATTCCCTGCAGATCTTCCAATGTAAGTAAGCTGCCGCCTTGTTATGTTTTTCGATGTACTCAATCTTTGCTAGCTTTGGGCAGCCCGAAATGGTGTGTTCAATGGTCTCCTCATGTTTTCCACAGATACTACACTGTGGGTCTGTTCCACTCTTGATGATGCGATGGTGGTAGGATCTTGTGGCCAAACACTGGTCTTGTGCAGCGATGATTAGGCCTTCAGTCTCAGCTTTTAGTCCGATGGATTTAAGCCACTTGTTGGTCTTTTCTTGGTCTACATCTGGCTCCTTGATTCTGTTAGGGTACTTTCCATGCATTTCTTTTTCTTCCCATGACTTCTGCATTTGTAGATGACCGTGGTGTTTTGCTTCCTGTTTGACTCTGCGGACATATTTTGTTGTTGTTTCACATTCTCTGTCGGTGGTATTTCTGGGACATTCAGCTCCTGCTTAAATTTTGCTGTTTCTTTCTTGATCGAGTAGAGCTTTTTTCTATCTTAATGATGTTTCACCAGTTGGAGGAGTGAATCTTCTGTTGCTGTTAGGTACCTGTCTAGGCCTGTGGTGGTAGTTTTGAAGGTCAGTTCGAGTTGGACCAGGCCTCTTCCTCCTTCTCGTCTGCGTACGTATAGTCAGTCTGTCGACATCTGCTTTTGGGTGGTGCATCTTTTCCATGGTCAGCATTATTATTATTATTTTTTTTGTTTTATTTTTATTATTATTATTATTTTATTATTATTATTATTATTATTTTATTATTATTATTATTATTATTTTATTATTATTATTATTATTATTTTCTCATTTTTCACAGGCTGTTCGTTTTGCCGAATAACATCTCTTGGGCTAGCCACAACTAGCAGCCAATGGCCAAGAGGTTTCTTGCACCTTACATCTCCAATACTTTTCGAAGTATCCTGGCTGTTCCCAACAAGGCTGTTTTCTGTACCACCCCAACACCTACTTCAATATCTAGTTTTTCCATCCATCCATTGAAATCTTTGCTTACGCATCCCATAGCACCTATTACCACTGGTACAACTAGCGCTTTTCTCAAAGACCAGAGTCTTATCAATTCCCTCTTTAGGTTTTGATATTTTTCAACTTTTTCATTTTCTTTGTCATGCACCCTATTATCTCCTGGAACCGCAACATCAATGATTAT
>RDPX01000009.1:5802010-5843728 GCA_003991215.1 Morbakka virulenta | reverse complement strand
ATGATGATGATGATGACGATAACTCTTAGATATAGTAGTAGTAGTAGTATTAGTAGTAGTAGTAGTAGTAGTAGTAGTAGTAGTAGTAGTAGTACTACTACTACTACTACAATAACTTGCTCTTTTTATAGCTCTTTTAGTAGCTCTTTTTCCTTCTTAAAACGTGCTGCATTTACCCTCAACTTTTGCCAACTGACGTTTTGGTATTTGGTATTCTGGGTATTCAATATTCCATCGTTTCTTCACTCGTTTCATATATTCTTTACCTTTCGCACGCTCTTCTTCATCCATCATTTTGAGTTTAACCTTCATCTTAGTGATCTATTCTAAGTGTTTACGTTCTTGCTCTACTTGTGTTGTTGCCTGGTTGCTTTCCTGACTGCTAATTGCCATATCTCTACCCCATGCGTCTTTCTTAAACCTTATAGCATGATCAATCACGCTTTGTGCTCTCCTTCCCATCTGGTTTTGATTCTGTTCATGAAACTTCTTCCTCAACTTCTCTCTTCTGTGTCTCTTTCAGCGTCCCTTCTCTTTAGTTCTCCTGTCTATTCTCGATTGTTCGTAATATGTACAATATTGTCATTCACACGATTCGCTATATTATCGGCAACCATCGGTGCCACTGTGTTATTAGCAACACCACGTAAGATTCTCGTTTGAAGTTGATTGTTATCTAAATCTCCCATATAAAGATTTGAATTGACGCACGGGTTCTGTTCAGTCCATCCATTGTTGCCCTGCTCTCTAGATTAGGCTTTTATTTTGATAGGGGCGCCAGTTCTACCAGGTTTCGCGATCGGCGACCTCATAACGCAGCGGCCATCCACTCATATCGGCACAGTACTTTCGGGTTGCGGGTATAATTGTTCGTGTAAGCTCCACCAGATGATTTGCTATCCAAGGCTAAAGGGTATCATCCACACATACCATTATTTTTGTAGTTTCCACTTTGTCTTGTCAGTATATACTCTTGTTAACACGTTGGAGAAGCACCTCTTCTGATGCATTTACATATTTAGCTAAAATCTCCACTTCATTCTGCACACCAGCCCCCTTTCTTCTTCTCTCCTTGGAATATAGAGCCGCTCAACATCACTTTGTAGATATAACTTTCTATTGATTATGGATACTTCTCATGGCTTTCTGCTTACTTTCTTCAGTAACTCTTTGGTCAAGTCTGTGATTCCAGCACCACAGCTTACTTCAGACAGCACACGGGAGTTGATGACACCGTTGATATTTCCACGCTTCAGTTTTGAAAAAGGAATTTTCTTTTCCTCTCTTGGCGTACTCTTTCGTGATTTTGCCTTTTATCTGCTTATGTTTTATGTAATTTGCGTCAAGAATTACAGATATTTATATCCTCTCTTTCCATGCCCTTGATCATTGCATTGTTCAATAAGTTTCTCTTGTCCTTCCTCACTCACTACCGTTACTCTCTGCAGCATTTTAAGTGCACACGTGCTGATTCCAAATTCAATAAAAATGTGTTTGCTATATGTCTTAGTGGTACTAGCAAGTGCATCTGCCTCTTTCTTGTTTCTAGCATACAGCTTCAAAGCATCCATAAACAGGAGATAATTTATTTTACCTCTGTTCTTACCAAGGTCATATCTATCTTTCTCTTTTCTCAGCAATGTAGACAGTTGTATCGTGAAGATAACAAACAGCAGCGGTGAAACACTGCTCCCTGAAAGATCCCTCTCTTTATATCAATTTTGCATGAGTTTTCATTTATGGATGTTAACTCTGTATTCCATTGTTTCTTGCTGTTTTTGGTAACAGCTGTTATGTTTTTGGTATTGTTATATTTTACCAAACATTTGATGATCCATGTGTGAGGAATAATGTCATAAGCTTTCTTATAAACTGACCACATCATGCTCAATGAAGTCTTTTGGCTGTTGTATTTTCTCATAACCATTTTGTCAATTAGAATTTGCTCCTTTGCCCGTCCGCTGTTCCTTCTGCATCCTTTTTGTTTGCCTGGTAACAACCGTTGTGATTTGAAATACCTGTATATCTAATCTGACAAAAGTTCTGTAAAGAGTTAGAACATAGAACCGTGGTAAAGCCGAGTCTTTGGGTTTTAATCTGTGATAGAGGCAGTTATCGAGGAGATGGTTTTTCTGTAACGTAATTAGTGCTTTGCAATCATGAAGATAAAGAATCCCTGAAACGTATACGTCTGCCTTACATGAAGAATACCAGTGAGCACCTCAGACGAGCCCTCCGACAACACAACATTCAATGCTCCTTCTTCACTACATCCACCTTAAGGAAGATCCTCTTAAAACCAAAAGACCCAGTTCCACTTGATGAAAGGAACAACATAGTCTACAGACTACAATGTAAGGACTGTCCTGCCTCCTACATAGGTGAATCAAAGCGTTCCTTGGGTCAAAGAGAAAAAGAACACAAGAGAGCTGTTCAGAAAGGTGACACCAAGAATCATGAAATAGCCGAACACTGCTGGACACAGGATCATACCTTTGACTGGGAAAATAAAAGAATTATAGACAAAGAAATCAACACAACAACAAGAAAAAATAAAAGAAACAATCCATTCCTTGCAATGCAGCAATCACATCAACAGTATATCCTACACCCTTCCAGTAATATGGCTTCCAGCACTGAAGAAAGAAACACAACAAACACAACAAACACAACAAGCACAACATAGGTATAGCGCCACTTCCCGAAACAACTCCAGCCCTGTCTACACTCACGTCCGCACTACCAAAGTATAAAATAGCCGTATCTAATCATTTCAGTAGCCTGACGATGGGAGAACTATCTCTCGAAACGTAGCTCAGAAAAGCTTACGACTCATGACATGATAAAACTCTTACATCTAAGACCCTTAGTCTTTATATCATTTTTGAAAACATCGCTCAATCTCAATTTTTGTCTTCCAACTGACCTCCGTCTCCTGAATGGTTCCTTTCTTGCTCTCTTCACCGCACACTCATCTTCTCTCCTTACAACGTAACCGAACCATCTTAATCTTGCTCCTCTCAGCATTTTACCTATGCTTCTTACCTATGCTGTCATTCCCAAAAGACACTCCAAGAATCCACCTCAGCGCCAAGGTTTCTGGTCCATTTATCAGTGTCGGTCAAATCATAGTTTGGTACACCTTAACTTTGACCTGTCCAGGAATTCTCTTATCACACACCCCACCTTTCACTTCTCTCCTATTGTTCCAACCTGCCTTGATTCGTTCTATCGCCTATCTTTCACTGCGTCCAGTTTCATCCTGTGTAGAGCCTAGGTTTTTACAGCTTGTCACTTGATTTACTGCATCATTATTCGCGCCTTTGATCTTCATCTCTTTTCCCCCTTCCATACAGCTTACCATAACCTCTGTCTACTTGATGTTAACCTCCAATCCTTTTCTTTCCAGTGTTTCGTGGCATAGCCACATCCTCTTTTAGAGTTCCTCTTTCGAATTGGCTGTAATCACTAGGTTGCCCACGAAGAGAAGCTCCCATAGCTCATCAGTCTGGAGTTCTTTTGTGATGACATCCACAACTATGATGAATACCCATTGTGTTTTGTTTCTCCCGTGAAGCTTACTTTTGCAAACTAACCTCAATCTTCAAAAATATTTCTGTTTGAAACTTTCAATAACGTCTCTTTGTTTAATTCCATCGAATTTTTGTTTATATTTATATATTATCATCCACCGGTGTTTTTATGGTATTATCATCACTGGTGGGGTTGCAAAACAAAAGCTAAAGAATCCCCCTAACCCATGAGACAGACCAGCTACCGTCGGATGCCTTGTATTAATTAGTATTAATTAGTCGCGGGGAAAGATAACAGGTTCTACACCTTGCTCAAGGTTGACTTGGAAGTAGTTGTGGCAAATATTGACTAACCTCATTCTAACACTCAAACTAGCCTCAAACTAACCTCATAAACTAACTCCTCGTCGAAACTCCATAATCAGATGCCGTTTAAGGTCCATATCGAGGACATTTTTTATTGTTATTATTATTGTTGTTATTGTTTTTGTTACGACAAGTACTCTTAAATTTTATTGAATTTTTTTTCTTCTCAGGGCTTGCAAAAACCCATCGTCAGTAGCTCCGCATAAATGGCCACCATATGAAATTACAAAATGGCCGGTAAGTTGTGCTGCATTCTTAACGATTAGTGAGACATTAAGATCGTGCTTGTACATTAATTGCTTCTCCTATTTAAATGTCCTATGTGAGAGACAGTGTTTACACTACCTTTAATGGTAACCCTAATTATAAATGTCTTTAAACCTTTTAATCATGAGAAGAACTTTGTTCCCTTTATTATAATATTTATAGAAATATCCGATTTTGCTCACGAGTTTAACCACCCTATATCTAACCAATGCCAAATTTGGACCAGATATTTACGCGATGTGGGCAAACATGCCGTACACATACACACAGTTTTTCCAAGTATGAAAATTTTTTCTTACAGGCCTGCCCCATTGCTCTTTTATGTGTGTTTGAATTTTACTTTTAATTTTTTTAGATTTGTAAAGAAACCATAGATTTAAAAAAGCTATCCCCTGAAGATTATCCTCATATGAGATGCCAGGTAACTGGAAGACCTTGCTGTGTTGGAAATCAGGCAAAGTGTATCATGACGAACCGAGAACACTGTAGATTTCTGTCTGGAATTTATCACCCCGAGGCTTCCCTCTGTTCGCAGGTATGTGCCTTTTTGTTGGATTAATTAGTACATTTAGCATGGTATGAAGAAAAGGTTTGCCTAGAGAGAAGCCATATTTTTTTATATTTATTATTCCGTGAATTTATTTTCTGGCCTTTATCTATCAGGGTAGCTTACAGCTAATTACCTTTGTGTAGAACCAGTATTTTTAATTCAGGTTTTGCTCCAAGGGCTTGTTAAACAGAACAACGAGTTACAAAGATATTGTTTCGACATGATAAACCATTGCCAATGAATAGTGAAACAAGACTGTGACTCTGACTGTGACTCTGACTGTATCTGTGACGGCGAAAAAAATGTGAGAAAAAATCTCTCACTGGGTATTGGATCCTTGAAACAGTAAAGCACAGGGAGCCATAACCAAAGTCTTGCATGGAACTTTATACCGGCGAGTTTTGGATAGCCATGTCTTATTATATATTTTTGTGTTTAAACTGTTTTTCACGGACAGTATTTTTCATTTCTTTTGTTTGCATCACATACCGCTGTGAACAGTTTTCCAAACTGAAGCATCGCAAGAAAACGCCCACTAACAAGAACATACAAAAAAGCCCACAATAAATATATCCCAATTTGGACTTCATCTGCATCTAAATCTTTATCGCTATGATTTTTATTGTGGGTTTTTTTTATACTTTACGATTTTGTGCATTTTTTATACAGGACGTCCGTAAAGATGAATAGCTTAAATTATAGCAAATGAAGCGTTGTGCCCTGTTTGAATTACTGCTGCTACTGCCAGTACTACTGTTACTACTATTACTACTACTACCACTACTACCACTACTACTACTACTACTATCACTACTACCACTGCTACTACTACTACTACTATTATTATTATTATTATTATTATTATTATTATTATCTGTTTTAAAGCTTTCGCACAGGCTGTTCGTATTGCCGAGTATTATCCTCTTGAGCGAGCCACAACTAGTGGCCAAGGGCCAAGAGGGTTCTTTCAAATGTCCATTACTTTTCTAATTATCCTCGCAGATCCCAATAAGGCTGTTTTTTGCACAATTCCAACATTTACTTCAAGACCTAACATTTCCATCCAGCTATTAAATCTTTTGCTCACACAGCCTAAGGCACCAACAACTACTGGTACCACTTTCACTTTTCTTAACGACCTAAGACGTTTCAGCTCCATTTTTAAATCTATTATTATTATTATTATTATTATTATTATTATTATTATTATTATTATTATTATTATTATGTACGGTTTTCTTATGAGTGCTGTTTATTTACAATTACTTACCGGGTCACACCCAATGACCTGAGGCAAGCAAAGATTTCTACGAGCAACTTAATTGTTTAATAAATGTGGAGTATAAAAAAATAATACAAAAAATATATTAAAATTTGTATAAAAATTTAGTAAAAAAGGATAAAAATTGTATCAAAAAGTATAAAAATTAGATTCTAGTAAAAAATTGGTTCTTTATGTAGACAAAGTTTTTCGAAGTATATTCTCATTGCTGGTAAGGAGAATCTTTTGTATCTCCTGAAAGTTATGGTTGCCCGGCATTTTTGCAAGATGTTTATCTGTTCCCATTTTAATCATTTCTAAAGCTCCTATTTTTACTGGAGCCGTAGTTGTTTTAAGATTCCACATTTTAGCAATCTCGATCTCAAGATCCTTATACTTGCTCAGTTTATCAAACTATTAGACGGAGATATTTTTATCACTCGGAACGCTCAAATCGATCAGTGTACATGTTTTCGCTAGGTGGTCTTAAATAATGACATCTGGGCGGTTAGCTTGAATGGTTCCATCAGTATTAACCGGAAAGTCCTATACGATGGTAACATTTGTAGCATTAACTACTGGCAGAGGGTGGTGTTTATACCAGTTGGTAGGTGTTTTTACGTGATAATGCTAACATATTCCCCAGTGCAAATACTGTCTAACCCTATCATGTCGTTTCACATATTCACTCGGTGTCAATACAGGGCATCGCGAGACTAAGTGGTCGATGGTTTCAACAAACTGATCGCAAAATCTGCACTTAGGATCGGCTCCGTACCTCAAGACCTTAACTTGGTAGCTCCGCGTGAAGAGAGATTGATCTTGTGCTGCAACGATGAAGCCTTCCATCTCTGCCTTAAGTCCTGTACTCCTCAGCCACTGATGGGTTGCATTTCGATCTACATCAGCGTCTTGGCTTCGGAGAGCATACTGTCCGTGCAAAGCTTTCTGGCTCCAACTATCGGCAAATCATTTCTGTGCTTTCCTTTTAGCATTCATTTTAATTTTTTTCGCAGTTACTGTGGCTTTACATCTGTCTTCATCATCTTCGGTAATTATTGCACCTAATTCGTTTTCAAACTTTTGAGATTCTTTGTAAACCGGTGCAGTTTTTTTACTCTATTCATGCCTGCTTACTAGTTTTAACATCTAGTCATCTTTTGATTCAAGATCTTGTTTCATTCCCATTGTCGTGCTTTTTAAAGACATTTTAAGTTGTATGAGTCCACGCCCCCTTCCCTTCTGGGCAAATAGAGACGATCAACATCTGCTTTACGGTGGAGCATACCACTTGATGTGAATAGTTTTCTAGTTTTACAGTCCATACGTTAAATGTCAGGAGGGTTCCAGTTTATTTTGTTGTAGCTGTATTTTACAAGTACAGCAAGGATGTTTATTGTCACAATTCTGTTTTTGAGTTAAGCTCGGTCTTAAGCACTAATCAAACTCTTCTGTAGTATTCCTTACAGATTATCTTCTTCATTCCAGCTTGGTTTATCCTGTCGCCTTCATTTACTTCTAAGTATTTGTACATCTTCTCATGATCAAGTTCTCTAACTGTCGTGTCTGGGTCAAGGTCATTGAATGAGGTTTTCGCTAGTCTTCCCCGTGAGAATTTAGTTTTAGCGCATTTGTCGAGGTCGAATTCCATGCAACTGTTATTACTGAACTGCTTAACAGTAATTAGCGAGCCTTCTAGTTGCTGATCACTTTTTGCGAAAAGTTTCAAGTCATCCTTACAGAAAAGGTAGTTAACTTGCTTGTCATAGATCGTGTAACCACAGTTGGCGTCATTATGTTACTTGGATAAGGGGTTAAGCGATATGCAGAAGAGAAGTGGGGAAAGGGAGTCTCGCTGAAAGATACCAGGTTTTTTAATATATCACGTACAATTTTATATCAATCGACTCGTCGCACAAGGATTTTATTTGAAAATGTTTGAGTTGAGTTTTAGATATTTTTTGACATTATTTATGGTTTGTAGTTTCTGTGGAAAAGAATCTCAATCTCTTGGATGCCATATGTGGAGAGGTAAAAGGCGGTTACAGAAACATTTACAATCCCAAAGGAGAAATCAACATGCCATTGATTAGGAAAAACAATAAAGACAGTTATACCGCCAATGTGACAACTTTTTTTGAATGTTCATGCGGCAAGCGTGTAAAGGGTTGAAAGGCTTAAGACTTCATCAGCGGAACTGCGACGTATTTAGAAGCTTTAAGGAAGTCACGTTTAAAAAGATATCTGAATAACTTGTAAACAATAGTAAACCAACAACAGTATTGTCAAGTGGAGAACAGGTTGAAATTAAAGTGGGGATACATCTCCCAAGGTCAAGTGACAACAGCTGTCTTCAATCTATTTTTGCATCTATTCAGTTGAGACCTTTGACGATTGATTCACACTTTAAAGATACATGCGGAACTACAAATAAGAACTTCGACGAAGGGTTCCCAAGAAAATATCAAGACCACAAAGTTAACAAATTAAAAAAGGACTTAATATCACTTTGAAAAAGCAACACGTCAGTCATGGAAATCAAATACGTTTACCATTTGCTTCGCCAAAAACTGACTTCTTCCCATAATAATTACACTTTATCAAACCACGATAACCTCATCTCCAAAAACATTTGGGGCTACGTAAAGCGTGTGCTTTAAAAGAATTCAGTAATACTTCCACCCTTCTCTAAATTCTGTTGCACCAAATACTTTCCTAACAAACACGTTACAATTCCATCATGGATACCGTTTTTTAACGAGCCTGAGCACCCTTTCAAGACTGATGCTCCGTCATATAAAAATATCACATCAATTATTCGTCGTATAAAGTCATCTGCTTCACCATGCCCACTAGATGAAAAATCTAGAATTTGCTTTAAACTTTAAACGATCCACGGTCTTTCTTCACAGAAATAATTGAAATCATATCGATTTCTGGCGAAGTTCCCCCTGAACTGAAAAAGGTCTGTACGATTTTAATACATAAGAGGTGTAACATAGATGATACCCCTCTAACTTTCGGCCAACTACTCTCGAAGCCGTTTCATTAAGTTAGCTTCATATATCTTTCCATTAGCTCTTTAGGTATGTTCGGTCAATCTCGTATTACTTTCAGTGAAATGTGCAGCGACTTTGTACATAGACAACAAATACGATCGCTTTCTTTCCAACGAGCTTTCCACAATAATTATTCGCACTACGTACTATATACTCTGTCGTAGAAACAGCCATGGACGAACCCTGAACTATTGACGTTTTATTAATTTTGTTAGTGAAATATTTGATTTTGTTAAATAGACAAGCCAATGCCAGCTATCTTGATTAGTGAGATTTGTAATTGTATGACCTCAGATGAAAAAATTAAAAGTTTTCATTGTTTTAGAAAATAGTGATCTGGGTCAAACAATACCTTTTATTAATATCAAAAGCTCCGTCAAAGAAACACTGGTCAGGTAACAGCATTTTATTGTCAATGCCAAACTTAATATGGAAAACAATATTCCAACTGCCTAAAGTACTATGTTACTTACACACATCAACGATCGTGATTTACCAAAAATCTCTGTCGTCAGATACAGGAGTGAAATATTTTGTACTTTTCCTCCTGTACTCTTAATGGTTCTATTGTTACGACCTGGGTTTCTGCAGGGTAACATAAGAGATCAGATAGTAAAAAAGAAAGGCTAAATAACAATAATGTTATTTATTCAGTAATAACAAGATATGATGACAGTTTAAATGATATAATAATGGATAGGTCTAACCTGAATGGCCCTGGGATTCTAAATATAGAAGTTTCTGACAACCAGTTCTTGATATCCAAATGTTCCGGAAGGTGATACGCACGTTATGAGATGAATGTTCCAGATGGTTCTAAGTTAATTATGAAGAGTTTGGTAGTTAATGTCTTAGTGTTCAGGAAGGTTCCAGATGTTGTAAGAACTATGAGGTGATAGTTCCAGACAATTCCTAGCGAAATCCAGAGTGTTTCCTAGTTCCTGGCTGAACAATGGTTTGTAGTTTTAGTGTCTGTCGATGCCCAAGAGGTATAGCAAATAATCCTAGCTTGATGATGTAGGTTCCTCCAAATATCCACAAAGGTATCCAAAGATGCTTCCATACATTTGACTGATGATGTTTCCTTCTTCAAAGCACAATTCCTACTGACTGACTGACTGGTGTGGAGACAGCAGGCTCTTTATATCTCACATGTAGAAAGTTATAGAAAGTTCCAGAAAGATTATGTGGAATGACTGTGTCATGTGTGAATGATACTTAAACACTATGCAGCCAATCAGAGGACAGTGTTATGTGGATTGAGTGCGTGAGTGTCTTCTTAGTATTATGTGGCCAATCAGATGTTTATGTCAACCTAGCAGTTTCAACATTAATCTCTAATATCAAAACACGCAAATAAACAAATATAAACACCGATCTATAGCCCAACTACGTCTCTTGTAACACTATAATGACTATGATTTAATTGAGAATGGATTATAGCTATCGGTCTATTAACTTTGACTCAGTCTTATTGTCACTACAGCACTCACAGCACACACTCACCAGGAATCTAAAGCGCGTCGGTTGAGGGAATCTAGTCTGAAACAGTCCAAAGTACACACAGCTTGGTAGACCAAGCAAAATATTATTTATATTTTCACAACCATTCAATTTCCATACATAAGATTGTGTAACTTTTTTGCCGGCATAACAAAGGTACGAGTGCATAC
Organism: Morbakka virulenta; assembly: GCA_003991215.1. Lineage (NCBI taxonomy): Eukaryota > Metazoa > Cnidaria > Cubozoa > Carybdeida > Carukiidae > Morbakka > Morbakka virulenta. Next base: position 5,833,019 of record RDPX01000009.1, on the reverse strand, counting down.
GTATCATGCAGTCTTAATTTCTATATATGAAATCGAGCAGTCTTGTATTCCATTGATGCTGTGCTACCACCTTCATAAAATAAACCTTACACCCTCTGTCATAAATTGGGTACTGCCCCGGCATAGAGTAAGCCTTAGAACAAGTGGTTTTGGTAAGTTTTTTATGTCATACGAATTCCAAAGCCACACTAATTATATTTATGGTACTTTGTTGATCATAGGTTGATTGCCTGGGTGCAACATGTGGCATGCTCCCATTTTTGAACCATGACTCACCTGATCAAATCTACAGATTGTGGTTATCACTTTTTCTTCATGCTGGGTAAGTTCAGTTTATTTTATGGTCTTATTAATTTGTAAAATATTGTTTATTGGCTATTCGTTTACTGCACCTTGCGCGTTTGTCTACCAAGACTTACTGATACCTTCTGCCCTTTTAAATTATAAACACTGAACTCAGTTACGTTGACCATAATCAAACCTAGTAGGTTAACTAATGTTTCTACTACATCAGAAAACCTGGTCTGTAAGAAGTCGACAAAGCAATGAACGGAGTGTATATTTTTTTCTTCGGAAACAGGATTAATCCGATGCGCTGGAATGCATGGTTATGGTTAATGAAAAGGTTTTGATATTCTCATGGTATTTTACCATTATGTAATACTGTTATTTTTAAAAAATCGTGAAAAGGTAGAAATTCATTCCATATGAGTGTACTGTAACTCACGAGGCTTCTTTAGTAACTGGATTAGGGGCGTTTTAACAGTTGTAAACAATGGCGAACAAAGAAAAGCGTTTAATATTTGCCTTAATGTTTATTGCTATTCATTGACAATGAGGATGTAGTACAGTAATGTGAAAATAATCTGGAAATCCTTAAGCGTTTTCATTGAAGGGTGAAGAAAGACATATAGTTGAGAGCGGACTCGTATATTTACCATGTAGATACCATTTGCATCCAGACAAATGCAGTCTGGTTGCTATTTCAGACTGATTGTTGCATCGCCGACGTATCTTAATATTGGAGACGTGGTCACATGTAATTCCTCAGACGTTGTGCTTATTAAAACTACAATGTGAGCATGAGGATTGCTAGAGACAGAAAACTGCACTGCCTTTTTGAGATTCTGAATGAAATTTAACATTTTAGTATGGAACAAGACCTTGAACCACCAGTTATCATGCCCACAGTTGCTCTCACAAATTCCGTGTTAGCCGTTTTCAGAGAGGAATTGCATTCTTCCTATCTAGTTGGCAATTGTTGCCCAATTCCATTGACATCAATTCATGTAAGTACTCTTTTTGAAACTTGACAACACTGGCGATGATTGGACAAAAGGTTTTGACAGAATTTTTCGACAAAAGTTAAAGAACAGGAAGTTCTACGTTGATATTTGGCGATTGTTTCCCGCAAAATTATTGTCAAAATTGGACACATACCTCCTGAGAGCTTTACAATGTTCTCTGTGTCTCAATTCATGATGGAGCCACCCTAATCAGTTATTATATGCTTAGACATCTTACATGAAAGCAACTAGCATATGGTCAAAATCAAGTGCCGAGTCGGATTCCCCCTGACATGGTTTTGCACAGGGTTACAGTAAGGAGAATATGAAAAATAATTGACCGTCCTCAATTATGCCCTTCATTTTAATTGATATCTATCTTGTTCTTAATCAGTTTATTTATCTGTTTATCTCTTTGTGTCTGTCCGTTTCTGTGAGATTTTTTAAGAAAACTGCCAATTCTTTGGTACAATATACAATATTAGTCCATTTGAACAAGGCTTTTCAGTACCCTATTACATTTTTGCCTGTGCCTGTAGCATCATTAGATGGAGAGCTGCATCAATCTGAATAAATCTAATAAAGGAACTACCTGATAGAACAAACACCTTCGCTTGCGAATAAAAAATTGAGGCAGTGCAGGGTTAAAAATTTTAAAGAATGTATTGGGAATGAATGAACAACCTTTTGGGTTTCATCACTCATCTGGGAATGACACTTATGAACATAGATGTAAGAGCTTTATCATGTCATGAGTCGTAAGCTTTTTTCCGAGCTACGTTTCGAGAGATACTTCTCCCATCGTCAGGCTGGCGATGAGAGAAACATCTCTCGAAACGTAGCTCGGAAAAAGCTTACGACTCATGACATGATAAAGCTCTTACATCTATGGCTTCCTTTGAGTCCATAAAGTTCAAAATTTTCAAGATTATTAGGGAAACTTATGAACAGTTTAGCGTGAAACATCGGGAAACAGCGGGAACATCAACATTTGTTGCGGAATACCACCAACTTATACCAACAACCATAAAGTGGTATATATTTCTGAGAACGTAAGCAAACAAAGAACAGTTGTTCAAATGTTTTAAAAGTATTGTCTCTCTGTTAATGAAAAGAATCTCATCAAAGAAGGTGTAGTAAAGCAGGGCAGAAAAATCTACCAGCTATGAATCGTACTAGAATGAGAGGGACTGCAATCATGAAGAAGTAGACACACGACTTAGTTTAGGCATGCGTGAAGTTCAATGTCCAGCACAAGTCGTTCTTTTAGTATGCCGCAGAAAAGTACACAGAAATAGCGGCGATTTTTTAATTTTCTGGGTAAGACGTTTGCCAGCTTTTGTCAGCTATTCATGCCCTTACAGGGTGTGACACAATAGTCTACTTTTAATAAACAGGTAAGCTGCGTTGTCTTAAAAAATGACCTTGCTGATAAAAGCAAGACCTCTTGGTGAGGGCTTGAGTCGAAAACCAGCTGAGAAAATTAATGATATCAAGGAACTTTTAGAAAGGTCACAGAGAACAAGAACTATTTTCAAACAAGGATTCGGCTATACCATGGGACTAAAAAGCAAATCTGTGCCATTAACACTAGTATCAGTTTTTCAAGTTATCAAAAGACCCTATTATCAAGCACATGGGTTGTAAAATTGTGTGCCCATTTGATCCTAACCCATATTAGTTTGAATTAGTGTGTTAGGAAGCTGACGAGTTAGATGTAAAACCAGTCAGGCATTTTGGAAATCAATTTCCTCCTTCTATCAAAAATATGGAGTGAATGAGGAAACGAAATATCGCAGAGGCAGATAATGATTTCAAAATATGAGATAGTAAGTCATAACCCAAACGAATATCTGATAAATCACAAATTGGGAAAAACTGACTTGTAAGAGACAAACACTTTGGAGGGTGAAGTAAGTCACGCAACCAATGGTTTTGTCTCATGTTTAATTCTTGTGTTTTTAACAATACCTAATTTTCATTTTATCCCTGCCTTTATAACCTAAATTTCTCTAAAAGTGAAATAAAATTGAGGTCAGGTATCATTTATATCAGTAGTCTCATAAAACTGTAAAATATTTAAAGATTTTTCACAACCACGCTTAATAAAAATTTGTGCTTGATAAATAAAATTTTAATAGAAATTCGAGGGCAGTAGTAAAATTAAAGCCCTACAGATTACTTTACCGCAGCTAAATTTGATAATCAATGTCAATAATCATGGAGACTTTGACTGTGAATTCATCCTCTTGTTACATTCCGTCATTTGTGCTTAAAATCTAGCTACAGAAAACGTATTCTGAATACCTCCCCCATACCCGAATTTCATTCAAAAATGTTAAAACATTAAAAGAAAAAATTAGTTAAATAATATTTAAATGATTTTATCTGTTTCTCCTGGATTACAATCGCTATAATTGGTTATATCTTACCCACCGTTCAAGCCGTAAGTATTGTTGTTACAAATTTGTGCCTCCCACCTACTTATTCGGACTAAAACTCAAGGAGATCAATTTTTTCGGACTGTTAACCTATACTTGAAGGAACTGTCATGTGACCCACTCCAATTTTCTGAAACGCTCCAACTCAGATTTTTATCCCTTTATAAACAGATCTTATTTAAAACAGTAACAAAATAAAATAAGGTTATCTAGGTTGTTGGTTTGTACGGGGAAACTCCCTTTTGATGGCTTATAGCGAATATCACTTAAAATTCCGCTAATCTTCCTGATTCATCTAGAAGTTTGCCTGCCTTGGAATACATTAGTGATTTTCAAGAATTCCCAATAGCGAGGCTACTGTTAACCGACTAACGAATGAAACACTATTTCCCCAAGGTCTTGTATTTTCATCCGGGACGATGCACGTGTTTCTATTTGGTCCTTATTAACCTGAACAATCATATAGTCGTAGGACTGGACTGCTTCTTGCCTTCAGTTTCTTTAGATGTCACTAGAAGTATGAAATTGAAAAAGTACAACCAGCATATCCTGGGTTAAAATTTGCCTTGGTAAATTTTATAGGTTTTTCTCGCTCATTTGTAATTGACTTTATCTGACGATAATGACACAACACTGTCTTCATTATTGAACCCATTTCTATTTCAGAGTTATACATGTCATTATTACCCTTGTATTCAACTTCACCATTTTGAGGGATATGGAAAAACTTGCAGGCTGGGGTAGGATATCACTAATTTACATGTGTAGTGGTATTGGAGGCAATTTATGGAGTGCAGTCATAATACCCTACCAACCTGAGGTAAGATAGCGTTTACTTTTCTTGACTGTTAGGGGTGATACTAGTGATGAGTGCATATTCAACACCTGCGCTTAATTTTAGATGAGCGAATATGCAAGCTTTTAAAAAATTGAAAACACAATTAAGCTTTGTTAGATAAAACTTTATTAGATAAAACGAAGACCACAGGCCGACAAAACCTAACTCGCGGATACTAAGGTGAGCATAATTGGACATGTTTTGCAAACTTTGACAAAAAGGATTTTTAGTAAAAAAAACTCCTTTTCAAATGAGTTTTACATATGCACAAATTATGCTAATGAGAGTTACTCTTTTTGCAGAGTGTACCTAGTCTGATACATACTGGAATTATTCTAGGCTACTATATTGTTGGTATATTAATATTTTCATTATTAGTTAATTTTTAACGTGGTGCTCACATGGCTTCAATTTTGGTCCATCTTTTTGCTGTCAACACTTTCGTTTCTAATTCAAACGCAACAGGACTCATTGTTTTGATTTTAAGATCGTATGATCTGATCCAAGTCACAAAACCACCAAATGTTTTGATTTTCACTATATTCGAAACCCTATGTGAATAACAATAACTGCGTTCTTGATTTAAAGCAAAAGTTAACAACGAACGGTAAGAGATAAATAATTACTTAGTATTGCTGTTCATATCCTGATTAAAAATGTTAGTTACTTGGCGATTGTTTTGGCAAGGTTAGGTTTAAAGTTTCTTTAAAATCCCTCCTTCCTGCACATTGCAATACAAATAAAACTTTATTTCCCTTTCACCTATAATAGAGTCTGAACCCTTGCACACTACCCGTCGACTCTGTATCATTACTTTCGATTTTTAGTAACCAGCACCATATTCATGTATTGACTGTCATGTGAATACAAAGAGTTTTACACCTGTCATCATTAATTTCACACTAATTCAAAATTTAATTTTAACATTCAGCCTCTTATTTTAGCATGGTCCATTTGTTCCCAAAAGATTGAAGTGTATTAAAATTCATGTATAATTTTAGTATTTGTTAAACTAAGTATACTTTTAAAATGTGTGGTTAGTATTAGTGAAGTTTACGATGTGAATAAGAATCAAAGGAGTTTAGAAATGATGCTTCATGTTATTGGGCACTTAGACAAAAGAGACGTTCCCTCACATACATTTTTACGTTTTCGGTTGCTTGGCCAGACAAACAACATGGACCTTTGGTAGTGCAAGTTTCTGGCTTTTTTTTCTTTTCAAGTACGGGAAAAATCCTTTTTCAGAAATTCCAAGGAGCTTTCTTTGTTACTTCGGTGATTTGGTGTGTAAGTGATATCAGAGGAAGATTAGAAATCGTAGTTACAGAAAAACGCCAGAATGGAAACTATCAATCGACCATTTTTCTGGTTTCTTGTGCTTAATTTTTTTTCAAACCCAGTCCATCTGAGAAGGAATCATTTTCAACGTTTCGAACTAAGAGTACTGAAAACTATTCAGCAAGAGAAACTGACTGAAAATGCCGCTTCAAAATATTCCGATATTTGGGTGCAGTTCTATTCTAAAGTAAAGTAAAATTCATTAAAAGAAGGTTCCTTTTGGCAATGAGAATTTTAGTAAGACGTAATTGGGAAATTTATCGATATCGTGGCCAAAGATAGTGTGATAGACGCGACCCTAAAACTGCACATTGGTTCGCATAAGCAAAAAGCAATTTTTTCTAAGCAAGTTGAACTATCGTAAGTCAAGTATTCTTTGCTTTTTCATGTTATTAATCGTCATTATTTTTATCACAAGTGATGCAGTCTAGCTTCAGTTTTATGACATTTATCATCTTCTTGTACATTTTGGTGAAAGGCATCCTTTTCTTTACTGTACTTCGTATTAATTTGACCTTTAAGGTTTCCATTTGATCCTCAGCACATTTAAATAACAGGTAGCTCTTCCAACACCTAACAAAAAGAAAACGCGAAAGCAGTATTAATGTGAAAGGTTGAACAGCCCTAAAATACTTGACATTTACTGTTATTGTTAAATTTCTTCATTTTGTGATTAACCGAACAGTAATTCAAAAATCATAGTTCTTATGGACAAACATAAGCCAAGTCTAACCGAAAAAGTCGACTTTGTTTAATTTATTTCTCTCTCACAATTCTAACCCATATAATGATTTGACCTAGTTTCTAAATGAAAGACCAAAAATTCAACAATTTACCATTGCCAAGAAAAAGGAAGTGAAATACAAAATAAACTAAGCCTATTTACAGCAGAGTGTATCAAGTGTGAAATTTCTCCGTTTTGTCTCAATGCCTCGTCGTCAGGTAGGTAAATGTCGTGTCCCAGTCACCACCACATATAAATTGGTCAGCTGTCGCCTTTGCGTTTGAATATTTGTTGTGAAATCCATGCACTCAGGGTCACATGATAAGGAATTCAAGCTCCACCGGAAAACATAGGTGCTGGACAAATTTTTTTTGGCAGAGAGTTCATTCTTTTTCCTTCGTTAATAGCTGGCATAGCAAGCAATCTCCTGTTAATGGTATTTCTACTTTCGACTTAAGCTTTTTCAGAGTCGGTTTGCCTAGTGAACCTAGGATACTTGGAATGTCATAATGCACTTTAATTGCCATTCTGCACAGCATGCTTACCAATGTTATAACGTCATGATGTGCCTAAACAAAAGACCTTTGTCTTTTTTTGTTGTCTTTTTATTGTGCTTTCTGTAGATCGTTTGAAAATTCTTCGGGTTTTCGACCAGTCAATGTAGAGGCATCTAGTAGACTATTTTCAGTATCTTTTGGTAGGTTTTGAAAGTAATTCAACAAGTTGCTCCAGGTGAATTTATCGAAAAAAAGCTTCGTTAATGACCAAATCTAGAGCCCCTCCTACATGTTTTATATTTCTTAGAATTTAGGAGAACTGACGATGGGGTAAAAGGAAAAAAAGCAGACGTAATTTCGAACTCGAATCATTCGAATGTGCCTTTGATATTTGAATCGTTTTTTCTTAAAGCCTCCATAGATTAGCAGTCTAACAGTAGACTAATTACAATATATTGTTAAAAAATCAAATGTGAATGTAAGTGCTTAATAGATCAAACGTTAAATATTTTGGGGTCTTTTGTGATTACACAACTTCCAACCGTATCAGTTGATTTTAAAAAAAATCAAATTCGCCTGATTTAAAAACTATTAAACCGTTATTAAAGTAAGGTATGAAGACAATCTTCTAGTAAACAACATTCAGATTTCTGTCAATAAGGACAATTGTATCAAAGAAGAAGCTTTGTATTCAGATATCGAAAGTATCACAGTCACAATTTGAATAAGCACACAGACAGAATATGCTGAATTAATCATTCCCGCTAGCGCGATAGCGCGATTTTACAAAATAAACGTAATCTCATTAGAAGCACTATGGGCGCTGTAAATGTTTCAATATTTTAAACATGACCCATTTTTTCGAGGCTGGCGGCTGCCCTTTGCTTCACATAAGAAATGAGATGAACTTTGTTTAGCGTAGGATTCTGAAGTAAGTACCCTGATACCAAATGTTAATTTTTGTACATGGTTTGATGTGCGATTCCACCATGCACACGCACATGCAAAAACTTTAGATTTTATAAATATTGAAAAATACAGAAGTTAACTACGCTATAAATGACATATAAAATCAGATGGGTCTTGTATATCCAAGATCATTGTTCTTCCCGTTTAAGAAAAGGCATTGGATTAAGAATTTAAAATTAAAAAGTGTCGATAATATTTTCAAACTCAGAATGATAGCATTTATTATATTGAATAAGAAGCGACTGTTTCACCCAATATCAGGGGTCTTCAGCGTGCCTAGTATTGGAACAACCCATAGCATGGGCAATTATACAAGGCACAACACTTGCAGACGACAAACTCGCAACATAGAAAAGGACCAACAACACAAAAATAGAACATGGACCTTAAATAGAATAGAATAGTATTTAATATATTTTATCTTTTGTATATACAGAAAATTGATATAATTTTTACACGAACACAGAATAAAATATTTTACAAATAGCGACTTAAACAGTGAAACTTACAAATAAAAACTGTAAGGAAAATAACACCGGATACACGTTTATTCATACTCATACAAGAGAGAAAAGCAATGCATTCTTAACAGGTACCATAAGCAAAAGTCTTGATTTACGTTATCGATTAAGTTTCCATAATATACGTTTCAAAACCACTTGCAATAAATTTCTTTCTTCTCGTAAAAGTTTGAGCGTTGTGATATACAGTTTCACCTTCATCATTCGAGTAGTCAGTAAATAGTCAGTAGATTCTACAACATAAAAATCATCATGTCTTTGGTTAAAGCTCGCAGGCAAACTCCTTGATAAGAGTCGTTTCCATCCAATTAAAGGAAGTGTCTGGACAGGCGAACAAGTAGTTTCATCATCAAATGTATTGTAAACTTCCAAATTATACCATTTCCCATCATCTATTGTTAGATGAAAAGGAAGCTTCAAACGAAGTGAATATTTAATAGTTCTTGTTAAAGCAATTTGTTACGGTCATATATTGATCCGTCGTACTTAAGCTTCCTCGTATATTGATCCGTCGTACTTAAGCTACCCCAATAATTCTTAAACAAGACACTTTTAGAATCTTTATTTAACTTTGCGCAAGGAACAGCTGAATACCCGGACGTAACCACCGATATCGCTGCTGCTTGCCATTTTTAATGAAATTTTTTTAATACTAATGCTGGATTTCTTTTTACTTATTATCTTTGCATAATCATGACGTCTTTGTATCGTGGCCCTATTTACACATTTAATTTTCCAAACGTGGTTGATATTGAAAATTAAGAGAAATATTTAGAATTTCTGACGTCTAAAGTAACATGGAAGTGACAGCAATCATGTCATTGATGAGAATGACGATGTTATTTGTATATATTATTTATAAGGGAACTATAGACAGAACTGTTAAACATTACTCACAACAATCCTAAAACTTTTCTCTTGTTTGATACCCTTTTAGCTTTGAGCTGAAAAATTTGGGTTTAGGTAAGGTAAATAATAGGATATTTGAAGGGTTTATGTGGTGATAAACGTTAGTAAAATACAGATAAATAATCTTTCTTTTATGTCTTCAGACCCTTCGATACGAATGTTTAGAATTATGAAGGGATTATGTCCGTTTGTACACGATTTTCAATGGAAATGAAGGAAAATAAGAAAAAGTCCAATTTCCGACAATTTTGGCAAGAAAATATTTCAAACAACCAAGGATTTCGGACAGAAAAACAATTAAGCAATTTTAAAAATTGGGAGTTTTGGCCCGCCCGAATTTTTGGGATTTTAACGTAGACAAAACCTTCGCCAGGTAAATAACAATCTGAATCAGGATATTAACTAGAATTTTAAGTAATAATTTATATCTTACCCTTCATTGTTTTATTTGCTTTAAATTAAGAATTCAACTATTGTGATTTTTTAATGGATTCTGAATACCGTGAATAACTGATCAACAATAATAAGTACTGTAACGTGTACTTTACATTGTCAATCCCATAGCAAAATATCCTCGTAAACTTTACTAATGATAATCACAGGTTTCTCCCAGTATACTTTTATAAATACTAACATCATAGGAGAATTTTAATGCATTTTCGAAAGACGGTATTTAACGGAGGAGAATGCATTTCGATGTTTTGGGAACTAATAGACCAACTTGAAATAAGATGCAGAGTTACTAAGTATTCTAAGTAATAATTCATCTTTAACCCTTGGTTGTTATGTTTGCTCCTAATTAAGAACCCAGTTTTTGTTATTCACAATGGATCTTCAATAAAATAAATAGCTTGTGTGCTTTACATTGTCAGTAGCGTTCCGATATCAAGACGTCATAACTATGCAAGCATAATACGTACAAAGGATTCTCGGATTAACATGCGGCGAGAAACAGTAGTAATATCAGTGACTGTAGCAAATTAATTTTAACAGAGTCTAATGCCTCTGTTGGGAAATTTAATAAAGGTCCTGAAAAATGTCATGTTGAGGAATTATAGAGGTAGCTTAAGTACGATAGATCAAGAAAGACCAATTTGACCAGTGGGGCAATGCCAGGACTCAAAAAGTGGTTTATATGGGCCCATACTACAAGACAAAGCGTTCCAATCTGAATTGAATTTTTTTAGGCAAAGAAAGCTTAACTTTGATGTGAGGGTACCTTTCAGAGCTTTATTTTTAGCAACCATAGTGCTTCTACTGAGCTTGAGTTCATTTTGTAAAATCATATTATCTGCCCAAGCAGCAGTGATAAATTTAATTTATTCTGCCAGTGTGGCCTTTTCGAATTTTTGTAACTGTGATACTTTTAACAATATCAAAATACAAAGATTTTACAAAGGAGGCCCCGAAGCCGTCCAAGCCACATTATACTACGGTACTGGGACACCACGTTTGAACACGAATAATAATAATAATAATAATAATAATAATAATAATAATAATAATAATAATAATAATAATAATAATAATAATAATAATAATAATAATAATAATAATAATAATAGTCCTGGGTATTGACATTAAACTGCATCCGGTTGTGGAGTTTCGACGTGGGCGAATGAGGTTACCCTTTGCCACAACTACCTCCAGGTCACCCTTGGGCAAGGTGTAGCACCTGTCAGCCTACCCCGAGACTTTAAAGTACCGAATTGGCATCCGGCGGGGTAAAGTCTGCCTCATGGGTAGGGGGGGCTCTTTAGCCTTGGCTGGCAACCTCCCTAGTGATGGTGTCACAATAAAAATACCAGGGAAGGAAAACCTTACATAAACCAATCCTTGCTCTTGGCAGTAAGGCTAAAATACATCTTAAATATCAAAATTAAAACCAGAAGTAAATCATACCGCCTCGTCCGTCGCGCGGGTCAACAAGGGACGCGTCCCTCAGGGAGAGACCAGCCTGAGGTCGAAAAGAATGCAACTAGGTCTACCTCTTCCCAAAACGAAAGTACGCAAGGTCACCAGAACGAGGTAACCCTCAACCCTGGCCCTTCGGAACCACCAACTAGTAATATAAATACCACACCTCAAAAGAAAAAAAGAAAAAAATGGACAAGGGAAGAGTACGTTGAAGTAATATACTGTTTTTATTATGCACTTAAAAAGCCTGAAACTAATAATTCTGACGACACGTTTAAAATCTGGTGTGAAAGAAATAGTAATAGTGATAAAGTGGAAGGTATGGATGCGAATAGACTAGCTAATCAAAGAAGATATATAATTCGCGAAAAGAAATTAACAGAAGTTGAAATCTCAAACATTAAGGAAAGAGTAAAAGATGATACAAGAGAGAATTTAGTAGAAGATCTGGGAAATGAGTTACAACAAATGGATGGTGATGTTTTTACAATTGATGAGAATATTGATATGCATGGCAACTTAAATGTGTTAGAGGAGGAACAGCAAAAATCTGTAGGACCTGTACCAGCTGTTGAAGTAGATGAAGAAGAACTGGCAAATATGAAGATAGACATTTTGGAAGAGTTTTCAGTAGTTCAGCATACTAAAATCGAGGAAAGAGAATCATTATTTAAAATCAGACACCCTCACAAATTCAAAAATATCTTTAATTTAGGAAACAAAGCCTTAGAAATAATCTGCAATGAAATTAATCCAAACTTGACTGAACTCAATGAGTTAATGTATGCAACAGGAAAGGTTCTTCAGACAAAATGTGGAATCAAAATTAAGAAAGGAAAAAGTACCAAAAAAGCCAGTAAACCGAAATGGCAATTAAAGATAGAAATGGAAATCAAAACCTTTAGGAGGGAGATATCACTGGTGGAGGAACTGCAAAAAAATGAAAACTTTAAGTCGGGTAAAGCTAGGAAAGTCTTACGAAAATATGACATTAAAGACAGAGAACAATTGCCAAGTTTGAAGGAAGAATTGAAACAAAAGTTGCAAGTTAAGGCGCAGAGGTTACGTAGATTTGACAAACGTCAAAAGTTCTACAGGCAGAACAAAATCTTTGAAACTGATGCTAAAAAGTTTTATCGTGAAATCGGGAAAAAAGCAATAACTGCAGAGGATGTGCCGTCGGAAAATGAAGTTCGTGAATTTTGGAATAAGATCTGGGGTAATGAGAAGGGTTTTAATGAAAATGCGGAATGGTTGCAAAATTTGGAAGAAAGCACAAGGGATATACCAGAGCAGATATGGGTTGAAATTACAACAGGCGAAGTTAAAAAGGCTCTTCAAAAATCTCACAAATGGAAGTCCCCCGGAATAGACAAAGTGCCAAATTTTTGGCTAGACTCTCTCTCTTCTGTTCATGATAGGATTGCAGTTATTTTCAATAAGATTATAACAGAACCCGAAACTATACCAAAGTGGTTTTGCCTTGGAACTACCTATTTGTTACCAAAAAGTAACGAAACAAGGAACCCGAAGAACTACCGCCCGATTACCTGTCTCTCTACGTCTTATAAACTACTTACATCGATATTAACTGATAGAACTTATATTCATATGGATGAACAAAATATTTTTCCAATTGAACAGAAAGGATGTAAAAGAGGTTCATATGGTTGTAAAGACCAACTCCTCATAAATAAAATGATTCTTGAAAATGCTCATACCAAGCACAAAAATTTAAGCACGGCCTGGATTGACTATAAAAAAGCATTTGACAGTGTTCCGCATTCCTGGATTTTAAAGACACTAGAAATGTACAAAGTTTCTCCTGCCTTTATTAACTTCCTGCGAGTCAGTATGACGTTGTGGGAGACCAATCTTACTCTCACACATGCTAATGGCACCCTTTTTTCTAACTATATGCAGATAAAATGTGGAATCTTTCAGGGCGACTCTCTTTCACCTCTTTTATTCTGCATGGCCCTTATCCCACTCTCGAAGCTCCTCAATGACACTGAACTTGGATATAAGATCATGGGCAGGAAGATAAATCATCTGTTTTACATGGATGACTTAAAACTGTACGCTAAGGATGATGGTGATCTGGAAGGACTTTTAAAGACTGTCAAAGGGTTCAGTGACGATATAGGGATGGAGTTTGGTCTTGATAAGTGTGCCAAAGCAAGTTTTAAGCGGGGGAAGTTAGAAAGAACTGAAAATATTGAACTGGATGAAGTGACGGTGATTCAAGATCTAGAACAAGAAGGCAGTTATAAATATCTAGGTGTAAGTGAAGGTGACGGCATACAGCACTCGAAAATGAAGGAAAAGATAAGGAAAGAATGCATAAGGAGAGTGAGGTCCATCATGAAAACTGAATTGAACTCAAAAAATAGAATATCAGCAATAAATTCTCTAGCAGTGCCGGTAGTAACTTACAGCTTTGGTATTATAAATTGGAATCTAAGTGATTTGAAGAGGCTAGATACAAAGATAAGGAAGCAACTGACTTGTAATTTGATGCATCACCCTAAATCAGACGTTGATCGTTTGTACCTCCCTAGGAATACAGGAGGTAGGGGGATGATCCAGTTTGAGCTCTCTTATAAAACATCCATTATTGGCCTCTCACAATATCTTGATTTAACCAATGATTGGATGCTTCAACACGTTTATAGGCATGAAAATTCCAAAAGATTGCATTCAATCCTTAAAGAGTCAGAGAAGTTTTTCCGAGAACTAGGTGTTGATCTTGAGGTTGATAACACACTAAACCCAACAGTTGCAGCTAAAAAAACCAAGCAAAAAGCAAAGAAAACTGGATTGGACAGACTCGAATCTAGGTGGCAAGAAAAACCTCTCCACGGACAGTTCGCAGCCCGAAGCAACAATGCTGATGTAGACAAAGAAGCAACCCATCAGTGGCTGAGGAGCGCCGGACTGAAAGGGGAAACAGAGGGCTTTATTCTTGCTGCCCAAGATCAGAGTCTGTTCACCAGGAACTACCAAGCTAATGTTTTACATAACGGTGCCAATCAAGAATGTAGGTTCTGTGAGGACAAAACCGAAACTATTGACCACCTTGTCTCTGGCTGCTCGGTTCTAACACCAAACGAATATAAAAACCGTCATGATCGAGTTGGCCAATACCTACATTGGAAAATTTGTCAACACTTTTCCATTAAAACGCAAGCTAGCTGGTATGAACATCATCCAGCACCTGTAACTGAAAGTAAGGATATTACAATTTTGTGGGATTTTCCCATACAAACGGATCGTACCATACAAGCAAACCGCCCAGACATTGTCATCAAGAACAGGAAAGAGAATACTTGCCTTTTGATAGACATGAGTGTCCCTTCGGACAGGAATGTCTCTGCTAAGACTTTTGAAAAGCTTGCTAAATATAAGGATTTAGAGATAGAGGTGGAAAAGATGTGGCATCTAAAAACAAAGACAATACCTGTTATTGTGGGTGCACTAGGCCTCATCAAGAAAGGAACAGATAGCTTTTTGAAACAAATCCCAGGGGAACCTTATTTGCAAGAAGTGCAGAAAATTGTTTTGAACGGAACTGCTCATTTGCTTAGACGAGCTCTCTCTATTTAATTTTATTACCAAAACTTCCTTCACCCTAGGTCACTGGTAGTGACCCGGTGCTGGATTTCAAGAAAACAATTCAAAGAAAATGTGTAAATAATAATAATAATAATAATAATAATGATAATAATAATAATAATAATGGTGCATGCACATAGTTTACCCTTATCGGGTTGGTAGTCGGATGGGTTTGCTGGTTTTTCTACCCCTGAGTCCCCCATGGGCTCATATTGCTCCATCACTCAATAATAATAATAATAATAATAATAATAATAATAATAATAATAATAATAATAATAATAAATAATACCAATACTACTACTAATAATAATAGTAATGATAATAATATTATTTTGTAATGAGATATAACAAGACACCATTGTTATTTATTTATTGTTATTTTCACAAGGACGTATGTACTGCACATCATTGATAAGTTAATAATAGTAATAGTCATCCCCATCATGATAATAAAAGATAATCATCATTGGTAATATTTGCCAAAGCATAACAGAGGCTTGATGATATTGGAAGTGACGTTGGCGAAAACGTGTAAGCTACTCGGAAAAGAGATGGAATGGTACAGAAAATGATGGTAAGGAGGACATGTGCTTAAAAACGGTAGAGAGAAATTGTGTGATTCATATTTATGATATTTATAAACTTAAATAAATGACCTAAAGGAGACCGGTTTTAATCTTACAAGAGAAGGAAAATTAAAAGACCTTAATTTGTGATATGGCGTGCCAGTAGCATCAGAATATTGGTACAAAGAGAAATGAAAAGTTTATGAAACACGGACAACCTTCATTTACGTTGAGGGAATAAGATACAAGATGTGCTTGGTGCCTTTGATAATTGGAACTACCAATGACGGTAGGAAGAAAGCGATTAATGAGGTAGAAAAATTGTTACGTGAAGCAGAATTAATTCGAGTAACTACGGCGGAATTAAAAAAGCAACTATTATTCACACCGAAACAGTACGTCAAAAGTGCTTTGCAGCTAACACATTTTAGTAGTTATTTTATTTACGACTACAATCTTTTGATTAGTAGCTTTTCTACTTGCCTAATAATATTGATATAAAAATAATGATATGTGTACAGTTATATTCTGCATATGTATGACAGCCAATAAAATATAGCTATTTGCTTTGAAGTAGCTTGATTGGAGTAAAAGTACCCTTTCAAATGGAACATCCAAGTTTAATCCTAATTTTTAAGACAATGTTTAAAACAAAGAAATTAATGCTTAATCTTAGCCTCAATACTTGTTTTTACAGGTTGGCCCTTCAGGTGCATTGTTTGGAGTAATTGCCTGCCTTTTTGTGGAGTTATTACAGAATTGGCAAATAGTTGCAAAACCATTAAATGGCCTTATCAAATTATCTGTTCTAATCCTTGTTCTGTTTTTGATTGGCTGTTTACCATATGTCGATAATTTTGCGCATATATTTGGATTCATTTATGGATTTCTTCTTGCATTTGCTTTACTACCTTACGTCTATTTTGGTGTATGGGACCTGCGTAGAAAGCGAATTCAAATTATAGTTGCAATAGGATTATTAATTGCTATTTCCACGGTGGGCTTCACACTTTTCTATACCACACAAGAATTTAACTGCCCCGGTTGTGAATATTTCAACTGTGTTCCGATAACCTACGATTTTTGTGAGAATTCTCATCTTGGACGAAAACTTCAACCAAGATAATGGGTAATGTATATTTTGTTTAAACATATTTGAACGGTTGTTAAGAGCATGCATATGCTTAAATAGCTATTTATTGAAACGAAGGATTTTTGATTCTATTTTGTCTATGGAAAATGTAAACGTTATATAATGGATTCTTCCCATAGTTTTTTTGCACCATTTGTTTATTGGAGTCGTTCTTGATTCTTTCATTAGTTGAGTAATGAATTTTCTTTAGATGAGTATTCTGCATCTTAGATAATGTGAAAATGGTCATATTTTGAGATTTTTGAAATCTTGCAAGGCCCATAATGTAGTGAGACCGGTTCGTGTGTGGTTTGCTGTATCAGTGAGGTTAAAAATAGAAGCAATTTTTAAAGTTTTAATCTCGGTATTTTGATTAGTATTTAATATGATTATTTTAAGTCATATAGCATTTTTGTAACAATGGCATCAGAAGGGCAGCGTCTGACGATGTTGTAAAAAAGTATACAAGGGCACTTAATAAGACTGGGCACGCATTTCATTTTCAATCGAGTACTAGTAAGTAGAAAGGAAAATTATAAGGAGCACATTATTCTCACATTTAGTCAGATATAGCACGAATGCATGAAATGGAGCAGGATTCTTAAGTAATATTTACACTTAATTTTCAACTTTTGTACCGACTTTTGTGCGCCAAAGAAAGAAAACAGGTAGCTGGCAAAAGCAGGCGATTGGTTTAAATGTAGAAAATAATCTCGTTTCCGAGTTGGATGCATAAACTCGACAGTGATTCTGGTGGTAGATTTAAGACCCCTAAGCTGTGAAGTGCCAGTATTGTCATGTAATAGTTAAATCGCTATCCATTCCGCGAAAGGGTTCACATTAAATACCCTTAGTTAGAAAATAAATAAAAATGTTAATGTTGTAAAATGGATAAAAATTTGTCAATTATAATCTAATATCATGTAAGCCTTTACACTGAAGTAGCTTAGAGCATTTGACATTGCTTAAGATAACGAAAATGCAAGATAACACACTGTCCTACCGGATATCTTTCAATTGTTATTTCAAAAAGTCGCAACATATGACGTTGTGGCCAGATTGTATTTGTCAACTAGCAAAACACCATGACAAAGATTGAAAAGACTGAAAACTCATCTTCCTTCGGTTTCCGTAACAAAGATCGGTAAGTACCTGGTGACACCATGGTTATCTTACTTTTTCTTTATTGTCAGTCAGGAACCCATGGCCGATCTTTATACTTACCTAGAACATATCTGATAATAGGAAAATGTCGTTTAAACAGTATTGTGACAAGCCATTATTATGAAGCTTCTCCTTTGTGTTATTCCTGACGTTAGCCATTAAAACTGGGTAGACTATTCACTGAAGACCGTGGTTAACCGGTCTAGAGTTTGTGTTACGTTTTATGTTATTTATATGTTACTTCTGCAACGTGCCTCTGTTTTCAATTGTAACTATAAAGTGCCGAAGGCTAGTTATCCGCTTGGCGCTCATGCTAAGTGATTGTGGAGTATTTGTGTTGGGTATATTTCTGATGTAATTTGTGTTGTGTTGTATTGTTTACTCAGTTACCTATGATAGCTGGGAGTCTGCTTACCATCTGTTGAAGTCAAAGTAATTAATTAGACATGTACTGTACAGCATTTCTTTTATGGTTTCGCATTTTGTGTTCAGCGTTTTGCGCCACCACTAAACAGACAGGAAGTAACGATTGGTGACAATGATCAGTGATGATCAAACCAGATAAAAGAGCTGGTTGGGTATCAAATTTGAATACAACGTTCATTGTTCGATATTGATATTATTTTGGTAATTAAAGTAGAGGTGTTGCGATATCAGTAGTTGAATTTTGTTTGATATTCTGTATTTAAGTGATATATACCACTCCAGATACTACAATTTTGACGTAGCTTCTGTGATATAGTATCAGCCGTTATTTTATTGGCTTAGTTTAGTGTGAAATATGGAATTGTAATAACTCGATACTGAAAGCTTGATATCTCGATAATTCGAAATATCAACGTTTTAACCAGTTCCACTGGAATGTGCAAGATTTTTTGCTCGATAGCTCTTAATTGGAGTATTTGCAATTACATTACTCCCAGGGTTAATTAGCTGATGCTGTAATGCATTTTGTAAAGTTTTGTCATTCTGAAGGTGATATTTATTGATATGGTTCTTGATAAGGGTTTTGCACATGGAGGATGTGTTGATAATTGGAAAATGTATGCTCATTTTGTAGAATAATGTTTTTAATTCTTTCAAGATGTAGTTATCACGCAGATAGGAATAAGTGGACATTTTTTATTTTAGTTGAGTCATTCTTCCATCTGTCTTTTTGAACTTGATACTGTGGTAACCATAAGTGATATTGACAGCTTAAGTTAAGTGTTTGTTGTCAGAAGCATCAGGCAGAATTGATGTAATATTTGACATCAAATGTATATTTTTATGGATTTTCGTTATTTTTTGTATTCTTTTGATTTCTTTGTCAATCTGTTTGAGACATTTGATTGAGTGCCCGATTGTTCAAGGCAGAGTATGAAACTGTAGTTTTGATGAAAGTAGTTGATTTAATTGTTGGAACAATTGCCCTACCACCCATAAAGATCTCCTATGGAAATTAGTAGGGGTAGCCTTTTGATGTAAAATCTCCCAGTAGAAGTATCTATGGGGCCATCCATTTATTACGATCGCACTGACAGGGAAAGGGATATCCTCAAAAGCGAACAGGGGGAGTAGGGTTCACAAGGTGAGAAAGTTCACATTAACTAAAATTTTTGTTTACAGTTTTCACCAAGTAGTGACAGCGAAAGACAAGTGTTCAGGTGTAATTATTAATAATTATTGTTATCTGTTTTTACACATTTAATGTTTGTAAAATTACTTTCGTTTGTATTCGGCTTGTATCTAATAAGATTGCTTTCGTTTCTCACAACAATAGCCTTGGGTCAATTTTTTTCTTTTCGAATTTAAGCACGTGAGCTTCTTGTATAAAAGATGAGTCAATAACATAATTTTTAACTTTTTTATCAAAATGGCAACTACCAACAAGGTTAAAAAAAGGATAACGTAGGTTCGCACGGAGGGTACTTCCCTGCAAACAGGTGCCAACAAGGGGGGAGGGGTCGAAGAACGGCCAATTTCATGCGAACGTAATAAATAGATGGCCCCTATTCAGATCATAATTATAGTAGAAATGCAACGGGACAAAGGAAGATTAATCAATATTAAAACGCACTCGGGTCCCAAACGACCTTGTTTTAAAGGTGAATGATTCTGAACCTTTGATACTACAAATCTGAGTGCTCGGCGATTTGGATTCGGCAGCACTTCCATGGTGGTTTCGGCTACCCTTTATTTTCAAATGCTGAATCAAAACCCCTATTTTGTTAACGTTTTAGAAGGCTTCGAACGTTGTACTTGGTGCGATTGAATGCTAGAATTGATTAAAGTCTGTGAATTGACGCACCTTTTCGTTTCAGACATCGGTTGTAAGTCTATAACATACGTTTTTCTGTCAAGACCTTCTTCAAATTACTTTTTCTTTCTTCGGAAAATTTTTGTTTTCTTGCTGAAAGGTGATATCAGGGGTTTTGCTGTTTTTGTTGTAAGAAAATATGTGGTAATAATTTTTAGATGAGGATTCTTGTTATTTTCGTCTGCAGGTTAAGAGAAATTTGCATATTTAATTCAGATATAATCTTTTGTGATATATTGTTTTTATATGTGCATATAATAGATATTCTTGGACTAAGCAATCGGGTATGAAGCCAACAAATGTGTATTATGTCTTTTTTTTCCGGCTGCGTGCGGGTTTTTGTTTTGTTTTTCTTGTACAATTTACTTCAGTGTGTGGTATCTGCCAAAATCTGGGCCTCATTAGACGATGCAACAACGGGATAATAACACATAATGGACATTATATTATTATATTGGACTCTGAATTTCGACGCTTACTACTGCTGAGATCTAGGGAAAATTTTTACTTCCCTACAACTAGGCACAGTAGTTGCAGGGAAGAACTTATTTTTCGTGTGTAAATCTTTATCTGTTACGTCGCAGATCCCTTAGAGGTTTTTATAGGACGGAACTGAGAGATGCTCTATTATTATTGGCATTGGTTCTCCAATGCTATTTTCAATGGCCACAGATATAGGATGCACAACACTTTCTGGTAGTTTGTGCCTGTGAGCACTGATACCAAAGGTATTAAAGAAAGTTCAGCGTGGTGCCCTCCACGTAAAAATACGCTGTCGAAATCACTGTTAAAAGGAAATTTGATACATGTAGGGAAAAAGATAAAGCATCATATCACTTGGTCTTAGGATTGTCTGGACTACACAATGCTGTAAAACGTTGTTAAAACGTCCAAAATGAAGAATTACATGGATCTATTAAATATGTAACTATTCTGATTCAACTGATGTACTTTCAAATAATCACCACCTTTCACAATGTGAAAAGTTGGAAAACAAGTATTTGACGTCCGGTGGTATGTAAATAGTTTCGTATTGTGTTAGGTTTTTTTTACATTTTGCCATCATTCAAGATAGCCGCCAAATTACCAATTTGTTTAAGTTGGGGTTCCAGCTATATGCCGCAGAATTATTAATCCAAGCAAGTACAACAACGTCGACAAAATAACTGGTTGTTATTGTGAGTTTAGATGAAATATAAAAGACGACGCATCCAAGACGCTACACTCATGCATACATCTTCGAATGATCTGTAACACTCACTATCCTTAAAAACAAAGCCCAAGATAACAATGGCTTAGAAGAAATCTTTCAGAAGAAATAATTCGCTACGATTAAAGGTTGTATCATACAGCTTGCCAACAGAAATAGTTAAGCTAGAAAAGATTTATTCCAATTCATGCAACAAAAATACGTTTCGCCAAGGCAACAACAATCGGTCAAAGAAGCACTAAAAATGCAATATAAACGTCTTGTTCTTACTCGAGAATGATATGGACTTGCGAAAGTAGAACTAAAGCCATAAGTGCTTGCGAGGGGAAAGACCAAAAGGCGCGCGGTGCGTTGCACCGACAAAAGCTAGATCTCCGCAAAGAAAAATGATCGACCACAAGAGGGAAATCTGGATCAATGAAACAAATATGGGATAAATCCCTATCGAAACACTTGAAAATGGTGCTTTCTACCGAAGTATATCAACCACAAAGTAAATTAAAGGTTCCAAATGGATAAACATCGAAAACAGGTAAAAAAAACCCTCGGGGCAAGTATGCAATTTACGAAATTCAATAAAACATAGTGCGAGACGCTTTCGAATCTCATCGTAGAGCAAGCAAGTTTGTATTTATGTGCAAGTAGAAAAGACCGAAATGTTGACAAGGGTTACTTGCAAATATCCTGAAGAAACTTTCGAACCGTAAGAAAATGAAGGAAGCAAGACATCTATTTGACCTTTATCAAACAGAACTTTCAGAAGAGAATGGGACACAGAGTTGATATTTGCAAGAAATTACCCCCACACTGTTTTTGTGCAGTAAAAGCTATGATGAACATTAACTTATTAAGCAGAATATAAAGAATCACAGGAAAGTAAAGGTAAGTAAGGAAGATAAAGATTCCTAAAAAACCTACTATTGCTCGGAATGAATTTTTGGAAAATATTAATTACTCTTTAATATTGAGGTAAACTGTGTACTGCATTGGCTGAATATAAAAAGCCTCTAAAATGAGACTTTTCACCTGATGTTTACTCCTTTCTCTTTTTCTGCCTCTTTCCTCTATTCCTCCTTCCTGTATACCAATGCGTTACTTTTACCTTCACACGACCTATTCTGACATATTAGCTTTACTTTTAAATAAACTGCAATCCAAGAAAAAAATGGTATATTTTATGTTAAACTCTGATTCAGAACGTGGCTCTATTAATAAATACTAAAGATTATAAACTGAGAGGAGGAAAGACCCTGAGTGCCGTTGTTTCCAGAGTAAACATGTAAATGAAATTCGAACGCAGATGAAGTTCTGCAAGATCATCCGAATATTAGTCGGAAGACTTGATCTTCAGATAGCTGGAAGTCACTAGTACTTTTGGTATGATGTTTAGTCTGCATGACATTAAGGTATTACGGTTCAAATATGAGGAGCAAATATAGCCTTTTCACGTTATGTATTTTGCTTGAACTATAATTGATGAGTGAAAATATAGCGAAGAACCGAAGAACATATGAAGAAACCCAAACAACTAGATTTTCGTCAAATCATCCCAGATATTGACTAACGAGCCAAGAGAGCTCACCTTGCCGTTGCTGGCAATGCAATTGTTCCTGTACATTGGATGGACAGCGGCACTCTCCTGCACGAGGTCCTCGTTGCTCTATCGCCAAATCCTTTTGGCAAGAAACTTACCTTCAATATGGGTGCAGTTAAACCGGAATTTCTCCAGCAACGCTAGAACTCGGGGGTTTTTTATCAGAAAATAGCAGCTGACGCATTTAATACTAGTTTTTGTTCGTGCACGTTAGGTTAAGGAGAACATACTGAGTGACTGCCTTTTTTTTTGCATTCTGCCTGCACCTGCACCTGCACCTGCACCCCCCTTAAAAGTGCTGGTCCTTGAGAGGAGGTAGAGGTGAAGCTACCGTGGAGCAGAAGTTTGACTAGAACTCAAACAAAATAAGAAAAAAGAACAAAAGTACCTCGCATTCAGCAAGTTCAAAAGTCTTTTCTTGTGCATGTTTTAGGAACTGTACGATAATCTATAAAATATCCGCTTTTGGTATTTGTAGGCTACAAATATACACAACTTTTATTTGTTTATTTTACCGTGTTTTCCCTTAATCGGGAGAAGGAATTGGAATTTTACTGTACGTATTTATATGTATATGTGTATATATATATTTCATCTTGACCTAAACCTAATTTTAATTACACCATAGAAGTTTAAGATTTCCTTATTGTTACATTCTCCTTTACCTTGATAAACCGTGATTATTGTTGGCGTGACGTCTTGTCATAAAGTACCTATTAAAGAACTTTTGTTCAAGAATTAGTATTTTAAGCGCTAAAAAGATGAATAAAAGGAAAATTTACGTCAAAATTCTAAAATTATTATATCAACACTTAAAACAAGCCCTACTTTGTACAATTTTTCAATCTCCTAAGTACATCTTTATTACAAATGTAAATCGGTCTTTTGTATCCCAGCAAAAATTCATTAACATGAAGATCAAGTACATGGTGCATTTTTGCACATTCAAACACTATGCAGCTGCAGCTGCAGCTACAGCTACAAACCACATAAGAATGTTATGAATAAGTTAAAACCTGTCTTATTTCGTATTTATTTTTAAGGTTTGTCATAAATGTATGGAGTTCAGGGAATATATGAGCACATGAGAACACTTTTGAATATATTTGCCCTGAAAGATCAACGAAAGACCTTTTCAATAAACTTTGGTTATTGAAAAATTCACTAAGACACCCAAAACTTTCAAACACTTTTAAAATCCTTGACTTTATGGACTCAGCGGGAAGCCATTGATATAGCATATTTATCATGTGAGTCGTGAGTTTTTCTGAGCTACTTTAAGAGAAATACTTGCTTAATCTGCTTACCTCTTCACTGGGCCTTTCTTGATGCCCTAATGAAGAGACGAGCAGACTGCACCATTCCTCTTATTATCTACAGGGAACCAACTCGGACCGACCAGTACCTTGATAATCCATCACTCCATCTAGTTTCAGCTCGTCATAGTGTCATCACCACTCCGTTTGGAAAGCCAAGAAGCATCATTTCAAATACATACGACTTTGGAAAGGAAGAAAGACACTCCTGTGGATATCAAACTAGGGATCCCCATAGAGCATTACGAAAAAGTACCCGGCTTAAGCATGAAGAGAATAAAGAGCCTTTAAACCATATGTCTACCCTATGTAAAGTATATCAGTGAGCAGCCAAAACAAACTTTCCGACAACATAATATCAAGTGTTTTATCAAACATTTCTCACAACCTTCACCCTTGGGACGATACTCTCAAAGCTAAAAGATCCAGTTCGACTTAAAATGAGAAAAAATATAGTTTACAGACTACATGGTAAGAACTACCTGCCTTCTAAATTGGAGAATCAAAGCGTTCCTTGATTTTAAGAGGAAAAGCATACAAGAGCTGTTCAAAATAGTAACACTGAGGGTAGTGAAATAGCAGGGCATTGCTGGACAAAAGATCATATCTTTGACTGGGAAAATAAATCAATTTTACACAAGGGAATAAATAATACAGCAAGAAAAATAAAAGAAAAAATTCATTCCCTACAGCACAACAATCACTTCAACAGCATATCTTACATTGTTTCAGAAAGTTGGTTTTGAGCACTACAGAAGAGAATCAAACACAAGGTATAGGGCCACTCCTTAAAAAATCTCTTGATCTGTCACCAAGCACGTCCACACTATCAAAGTACAATATAGCTGTACCTACCTGTTGCAATAGCCTGACGATAGGAGACGTACCTCTCCAATTGTACCTCAGAAAAAGGTTAGGGCTCAAGACATGATAAATGTTTGACATCAATAGTTATGATCATGTTAAAAATATTGCTTTGCAGCAAAAATTTGAAAGAGTACTTGCTCATGAAATAGCCACAAAAAAAAGCCCCCGACCAATTTTCACTGTTATTTGAAGCATTTCCTGGAGTTTACCAACAGCATTTCCATGTCTAGAAATATTTATACCAAATTTCTTCACTGAATGCTCCCACCCCATTTAAAAAAAGTGAAGTATCTTTTAAAAAGCTTTATAGAGAATTTCACAAATTACGCTGATCAGATGGCTAGCTTTCTGGCTGCGAACAAGATCGGTGATGACCTCAAGGTCCTAGCAAGAGTAGAACCAAAATTTTCAAGCTTTTGAAGAACCCATGTAGATTAGGTCGCAAAACTGATCTTGTTAAGAACGTATCACATATAGCTTTGTAGGTAGAGTAGTGATGGCCATGAAAGGCTGTGGACCAGAATAAATCCTATTTAGCACAAGTTTTTCTTTCTTTTTGTCCTGCTCCTATTTAAAATTGAATCAATTCTTCATACTACTGAGTATTTATTAGATGTAAGCAGATGGGATTGCCTTTAGTTAGACATTCCGTGCAAGAAGGCTGCTGTTTTCATTCTGATTCTCATTTGCACATTTACAGCAATAAGTCAGCCAGCCAGCTCGAGATAACTCGGCTTTCGATGAGTGGTTTTCTCCGTCCATCGCTGTCACTCATGGCAGTAGGGAGTTCGTCAGTTCTACATCCAGTATCATCTGTCAGTTAGAGTACTTAACTATTACTCCCTAGTCTTGGTTCGTCAAGAAAAAACAATACCCGCGTTTCTCTTAAGACATTGCTAAACTATACATCTTAATGAAATATGCCAGAAGCCATTTTTAATACATTATAAAAGTATTCTGAAAACAAAATGCATTTTGCTACTGATCACTTGTTTTATCTATGTAGTGTAGGAACCAGCTTACACTTTTCTGCAATCTTCTTATGATTCACAGTCGTAAAATGCAAATCGGACTCAGATACAAAATTTGTGGGAAAGAACTTAAACATCGCAACTAATATCTCTTTTGTTGAATTAAAGTTTTTGGGGTTGTAATCTTTAGGACCAAGGCGCCAGAATTAGACAATTTGTATTTTTTCTTTCTGCCGTCTGGATATAAATGAGAGTCGGCGAATAAGGTTTAAATGAAAAGAACGTTGTTTCAAATGGAATTAATTTACCAAAAAAAACTTAACAATGACATCATTTTAATAAGATTATTGTCTAGCCAAGTATAGAGCAGGATTACTGGACAGGTGATAGCCTCTTAAAATTGTGTGTTGAACATTTATACTCTGATATTTATCCTTTATTCAAGTTGCCTTTTTTTTACTTCCTTGTTTTGGGGTTTTTCTTCTTCATCTCATTGTGAATGGTATCAGTCTTTCTAAAGACATTTTGTCTTACAGCCGAAGAATTTGTTATCCGGAAGTTGTTTTTCTGGCTATTCTTTTTGAAAATCGTAATTCAAGTCACGTTCGTTATGGTCGATAGCTAGTTCTCTGGCACCCGACTGGACCACAACGCCAGAATAAGAAAAACAAATGTCAAGTTTGTTCAAGAAAGCCCGCCATTTTTGTGACCGTCTAAAACCATTGGAGACTAAACCCAACTTTTTCTTTACAAAGCGGAGTTGTTGAAAGTTGAAAATGAATTGCCTCCAGTGCTTCTAAATGGAGGGCAGATCTAGCTCTGCTAATNAAAGACATTTTGTCTTACAGCCGAAGAATTTGTTATCCGGAAGTTGTTTTTCTGGCTATTCTTTTTGAAAATCGTAATTCAAGTCACGTTCGTTATGGTCGATAGCTAGTTCTCTGGCACCCGACTGGACCACAACGCCAGAATAAGAAAAACAAATGTCAAGTTTGTTCAAGAAAGCCCGCCATTTTTGTGACCGTCTAAAACCATTGGAGACTAAACCCAACTTTTTCTTTACAAAGCGGAGTTGTTGAAAGTTGAAAATGAATTGCCTCCAGTGCTTCTAAATGGAGGGCAGATCTAGCTCTGCTAATTACTTTGCACTGTTTTAACTAAAAAATTTCACTGTATTTACGGTTTAGTAGTAGATTTCGTACTATAGCTGAATCATAATTAACAAATTTCCGTAGGGTCTTGCAATGCCTTTTTGGCTGAACTTGATTGACACAAGATTTTTCTCTATAAATACTGAGTACGTGTTGCTTTATTCTATCGGTCAATCAAAGATGTCCGGCCAGCCTTCCTGGCTTCCTCCGGCACTTAAACTCATAAAGAACCATACTTAAATTTGTGGCAGGCAAGACATCCTTTGATGAAGGAAGGATTTTCCAACCAATGCGTCTCATGATGAATGAGTAATCAATACATCTCCATACAATATGCCTATACATCCCCTGATGAGTGATTACCGTAGTAATATCATGAAACAGGGTTGTCGAAATACCAAGTGTAGTCTCTCGACTCTTCTCTCCTTATTATATATCGCGTCCAGCATTCGTGTATTGAGCACAGTTCAAGTAAGTTAGTTAGCTGCATAGTAGATTATCTATGATCGAAACTCTGAACTAAATGAGAATGATCCAAAGGATGATGCTGAAAGATTTGTTGAGACAACAGCAACGTCCATTACACTGTTCAAACATTTCATAAAGATATAAAACCTTCCAGGTATATTCTTGATACCCTTACTCTAGGACCGAGAAATCCCGTGTTGGATAAGTTTAATCCCAAGAAAGTGTT
Organism: Morbakka virulenta; assembly: GCA_003991215.1. Lineage (NCBI taxonomy): Eukaryota > Metazoa > Cnidaria > Cubozoa > Carybdeida > Carukiidae > Morbakka > Morbakka virulenta. The sequence goes on along the minus strand of RDPX01000009.1, from coordinate 5,804,997 downwards.
AGCTGAAATGAATTGGTTGCTAAAGCAATTAAAAGAAGCTGACGTATCTAATGGAGTATTGAATAAAATAACCGTGGCTTCATTTGAGTATATCAAAAGTAGCTTGAATCAGATGACACTGAGACACTTAATTTGAACAAAAAGGTTTTAAATGAAAATACCTTATTAGTTATTTCACTTGACAAATTGGGGACCGGGATTCGCCTGATGGAAGGTAAACCGTACCAACAAAACGTATTGAGATCTTACAAGAAAATCGGATTCAGACAGTCATTCAAATCCGTAAGAGTGTCAAGGACGCCTGTTTAAAAATAGAACAAAGCATTGATATTCCTCTTAGTAACCTTTGCACTGAAGGAAGGATTACTGATGAAATGTTGAAGGAGTTTAGACTGGTCGATTGTTATCTTTCTCCATTATATGGTTTCGCGAAAGTACATAAGAACAATATAGTTTTACGTGCAGTGTTATTTAAGCCAGGTTCCACGTGTTACGAACAAGAACAGAAAATAACTAACTTGCTCTCAATAATACCACAGGCTAAAATTTTCAGCTCCTCAAAGAAAACGGTTGAGAGTTTACAGCAGGTCACATTAAATGAAGGCGAAGCGGCTGTGTCATTCAATGTCACTTCTTAGAAACACAAATGTACCTGTAATGGAAGCAATTTAGAAGGCGGGACATAGACTCTATTCCAGATAATTTAAATCTCCTGGCATTAAAACAAATACCTTCATCAAACTTGCCAATATCTCATCAGCGCATATCTTTACATCCACTCACGATGAAAAATATCATCAAGTGGATAATCTATCTGGGGATTCCCAACCAGCCTGATCGTTACCAAACGTATAGTTGTTCAAGTCAAAACCAACCATACGAGATAATACAAAGCCGTTTTGAACACTATATGCATGATATTTGCTGGTTAATACAGTCTTATAGAGTCAATAGTAAATTGGAAGAAATTAATACACTCAATACAAATTTAGAATTTACTTAAGCAGTTGAAAATTAAGGAAGCTTGCCTTCTCCAGAGCATTGCATTAAAGGACAAAATGGTAAATTATCTTTGTCCTAGTTTTGTAAACGTGTTGTGTAAACGTAACGGTGATTTAGTGCTAAACCACCGTGCTCTATCACTAGAACACTACAAGAAATATATGGTACAAGTTTATGCATTTTCTGTGCACAGGACCTGCAAGTCTTGGGTTACTTTTCATCACTGTTTGGTCATGCCTAAAGAGATTCTTGAATGAAATCGACTTCTACGACACTATCATTGCAGATTTAATAAGTAAGCGAATAAATCCATCCCAAACGTCTGATAACACCACAGGTAACAAACCGAAAGAGGAACCTGCCAAACACATCTTTATAATACAGTATAGAGAAACGCCTATGGATAATTTTGTAAAACAGTTGAAAATCATGAAAACACTAATACAAGTAGTATTGACTTTTTGTAAGCTTTGGAGGGAAGTTTTATTATAAATAAGAGTTTTTATTATTTGCAAGGTAAAGAAGCATAAAAAATGTAAAATTAAAAGATTAAAGAGCTATAGATAAAATAGTAAAATTTAAACTTTGAAATAGTTTGTTGGAAATTAAGCAGAAAATAAGGTAATATTTTCCTCTCTGCCTCACGATATTGGGGGGGCAAGCACAAATATTGGGGTCCCTCTCTCCCCTCATTTGCTACCTACTCCACACAGAGGTGAATGTCTATATCATCTTATTTTGTTCCTTTTTCTTATATTTGTGTGCCTGTGCAACTATATCCTTGTGTGTCCAGGCTTTCAGTAAAAGCTTCAGATAGGAAATTGATATGGTATTTCTTTGATGTGATAATATTTGAGAATGCCGAACTTTTGTCGGGCTTCTGCTTTTCTTTCTTATAACGCAGGTTGTTCACATATTTAATTCGGAAGCCTTCTTGAATACAATAAATAAAAATGTGCGAATTTTGAGGTATAGGTGGAGTTGCTCAAGCAAATTGAAACAATAGAACTGACGACCATACAAAAATGTGGCAACTCAATGAACCCTTCATACTGGAATTTTGAATGTGATTTCTTCAAGGTGAGAAATTTTGTGAGAATGCCGAGTTCTTCTCGGCGGTCTGCTTTTCGTCCTCATCATTCAGAGTGGACACAAATTTAATTAGAATAGCTGGGGTATGATAATTTTGTTTGTTGTCTGGTGACGAGTCAGCAACCCAACATGAATCACTCGTACGCGAAGTAAGATTTGTTAAATTCAGGATTTCGACGTTGGAAAGATGGTTTTACTTGAGTAAAAGTGAAAGATTAATAGCTTAATTTTTTAATTTTATATAGTTCGAGAAATGATCTTCAAATTAATTTTGAATATCTATCCTAAAGGTCTGAATGTATTGCAATGGTAGTCTTACTAATTATAGGACTGTCTTCTTTTTTCTATAATCTTTTTACAGAATTAGAAACCAGTTATAAATAAATTGCTATCTTGTTGTCCCATGCGATAAAACTAGTATGACTTTCCTAAAGTTGGTGTCCTTTTTCCAATGTAAAAGGCTGAACTAAAGAAATCAGAAGTTCTAGCTTTTCCCGTGATATTCTGAAGAAACTCAAGAGAACATAAAAATATATAAATTTTCCAAAAATTTCAATTGTAAGTTTCCCATTAGAAAGAATTGCTAAATTGCACAGAAAAAGTGGAAGTGTGGTCTCCCTATCAAATTTTGTTCCTCTTTATATCAAAATCCATTTTGAAAGAAATAAAAAATCTGGTATTTGTCCGTCTAACACCATATTTGCACCATAATTTTCAAGATGTGGAAGAGGACGAGTCTTTGTGTGTCGGGTTAGCCACAAAAGTAACATATATATATATATATATATATATATATATATATATATATATATATATATATATATATATATATATATATATATATATATATATATATATATATATATATATATATATATAGAGAGAGAGAGAGA